>CP125977.1:14035646-14186392 GCA_030063025.1 Avena longiglumis | reverse complement strand
TTTCTTCTTTGTTTATTTTAGGCGTGTGTTTGCTATAGTCCAGCATTTGTGTTTTGTAGACTATCGTGATTATATGTGGTTGATATATTAATATAGTTGGAGAGCCTCTTTCAAGAAGAGAACGGCTGCTACATTCTAACACGATAGTTGGAATCCAAAGCTAATAAAACAGTACAAATATTAGAAGGGGTAAAAAGGCACAACTTTAATTAAATATGGTGAAGATTGTTAAATAGGATAATTACTGCTAAAAATGTTAAACTTGGGGAGGGGGGGGGTAAAATTGAAATTTATACTCTTAAGTAGAATGATGCGCAAGTTACGATCGTACATTCATCTGTTGTGCACTGCACCGCGGTGCCGTACTGCGTCATTAGAAACTTCCAAGATCTGGCACCGACGCACGTTCACTCACTGTGGCGTCGTCGCCAGACAAAGACAAAATGAGATCTGGCATTTGGCAGCCAAATTTTGGCATCATACTACATAAAACAAAGTGTCGAGATCTCGTTGCAATACTGTTCTTATCCGGTCTATGGAAGCTAGTGATCGAGGCTGGCTCCACGTACGGTGTTTGAAAATGAACTATTTTAGCACATACATGGTACAAACCCGTGACTACACGGGGGCAATTTGATTGTTTCGTCTGTTCCATGCATGGGCAGGCTAACCATCATTTATTATACACGCCGATGCATAATTATATATATACTAGGAAAAATGACCGTGCGAGGCACTGGAATGGCAAAATAAATTTTAGATAAAATTTGGCATGACCAAAAAAGTTCAGATTTATTTTCTTCACAAAGCTAAAACAACTTAATTATATTTTAAAAATGATTCAGTGAGAACAATAACAGCTTAATTTTATGCACGGCGTATGTAGGTACTGGTCACACGTCACGCGCAGTGCACGAGCTTTAGCGCAGCACTGAAAGCCATGAAGGTGATGGAGGTCAATCCTTGCTTTGTCATGTCCCTCACGCGAGTTGGCAAGCCAATCTGATCAACTGCATGCATGCGCCGTACCCTGGCCTGGACTTGGGTTTTCCGCTCCAGCTCGTCTGCTCGTGTGTGACGCCGCACACGCTCCCCTGGCCTGGACTTGGGTTTTCCGCTCGCAAGCATCGAGAAATCGCTCAGTTCGTGGGTGCAGACGTGCAGTTGGTTAGCACGTACTACCTGCAACAGATAGCAGAGCCAGAGCAGGAACCGGGCTTGATCAGGGATCGATCACATGATTCACATCACATATCTGCAATGCTTTGCTCGTGCGTCTACAAGACCTCCTCCGTTAGTTTCTTAGTCAACTTAACACTTCCCTGGCTGGCACCCTGTTGTAATGACATGGTTAGCTTCGGTACAGAGACGTCGTAGCTTCGTAGGGCAACTTGAGTATGCGCAGAGCGAGGGGATTAGGTCTCACGTCTTATAATTGTAGGTCTAAAAATGGCGATCGAATCGCAAAGGAGCTTGTTCGGATAGAGTCTAAATTTAAGTTGGACTGCCCAGCGGTGGCGTGGATTGCGGTTGCCTTTTTTTCTTTCGTAGAAATTTTTTACTTACGGTGGCATAGGGGATAATTGTTTGTAGCTTTATAAGAACAAAAACGTCTAAAAAGTGTAGGTACACTACAAGAAACACCCCTTCTTTTAGTGTTAGGTATAGATATGTTCCCCTTTATCCAAAGTAGTTAGAGTCCTATTTACACACGTCGTCTTAGCAATACTGATTATTTTTGTTTTTTTAGGCTAGTTCGGCACGGTAGTTCCCTTCGTATATCAAAAAGTTACGGTGTAAAAATGGATCACACTAATCTATTTCTGTTTCAAATATAAGATGTTTTAGTTTTGTAAGAATGTATTTAGACTAGTTTTAGTATGTAGGTTCACTCATGTTTGGAGTGAATCTACACACTAAAACAAGTCTAGATATATTTTCTTCACAAAGCTAAAACATCTTATATTTTGAAACGGAGGGAGTAACACGGATTTTGTTAAGTATCATGTCCTAGCCTACTGTTCGCCGCATGGGCACATCAACTAGAGTTTCGTGGGTATTGGGGAGTGGAGTGGTGATGGAGCTGCGATTAATTTTACAGGATTTGATGGTCTGATCGGGTCTGGATCTGCATAGTTGTATTCGGGAGAGGGTGACACATGCAAATCAGGGGGCCTCGTGATATCTGTTTGGATTATTAGCCGATTGGTCGTCCCGTGAGTTCATATCAAGCCATATGTTTTTAAAAGCACACGCTACGTTCCGAAACGGAGGACCGAAGGTCCACGCGGCAAGATCGCATCGTTATTATAGACTTATATTAGCAGTCATCCGAGTCAGTGGAGCGAGGCGACATTTTGTTTCGACACGTACTCGATCGTTTTTACTGTCAAGTTGGTCTTTTACACTGTCATAGTATTAAGCTTGAGCTCTGATGATTCCGTGGATGAGCGGGAAATATTTCTGGTCGAAATTGTCAGGGAAAAATGATTGATACTCATATAGAAGTCTGAATTAATGCCAAGATATTCCCTTACACGCTTCGTGATAATTTCAAGTGTCGTCGCTTTTTTCTTGTCTCCAAAGGAATGATCCCTCGCGAGCTAAATATTATTAGATAGATGAGATCTTTTTAGTAAAGGTTATACGTGTCCTATGGTTGGATGGCTAGGAGGATGGTTGTATCCTCAGCCCACCAGAGTTCAAACCCCAGGTTTCATACTCTGTGTTGCATAAAAGGCGGAATATTCTTTCAGTGGGAGGCGACGTTTTCTGTCGATAACGAGGCGCATGTGATGACTTTGTCAATCTCAAGACCCGTTCCGCCGACTCGGTCTCTCGAAGATGCTCATAGGGGTAGGGTGTGCGTGTGTGCGTTCATAGGGGTGCGTGTATGTACGTGTTGTGAGCGTCTACGATTGTACCGTGTTTCTCAAAAAAAAGATTATATGTGTTTCGATAACACTCCATTTAATTCGGTCCCAATAGGGAGACTCAGACGCGGGTGAACTAGCTATGTACTCGCTAGCCCTGCAACCAAGCCAACACTTGGTTCTCACACTTTGGGAAGTTTGAAACTCCAATTAGTAACAATAAGACTTCCTTCCTAGATACTATATCATTCGTTGGATTAGATATGTATTTTACTTTTAATATATGGCTACGGATTTGTAAAAGTAACCCATAAACAGGCCGAGCGGGTTGACATGTCAACTTCAAATGTTATTGGAGTCTGGCTGAATGTAAATATATAACACTTGATTTTTGAAATAATATAACCAGACTACTGCTTATACCCATCAACTTCAAAATGTTAAAAATACACTATTGCACAACAATGCCTCTAACACCGGTTCGTAACACCCTCTAACACCGGTTATAGAACAGTTGTTGCGGGTTCGGTGTTAGAGCCACCCCCCCCCTAACACCGGTTCTTATACGAACTGTTGTTAAAGGATGGTGTATGTGGGGCCTTCCGCAGAGCGCGGGCCACGAATCGGTGTTAAAGGTTCTCCGCCGCGGCAGAAAAATGGCATAAATCTCTCTCGCGGCATAGTTCTGTCGCCGCCCCTTTTTGGGCCGATTTCTGCGGCGGCGGGGACTGGGGGGGGGGGGGAGGATCAATCGGGAGAGGTATACACATACATCGTCAGTACATACGGACATCAATAATTAAGCAACTATTATTATAAACAAACATCGTCATTATGGTATTCTCCGTACATGTTTAAGTATCAAGTACAAGATAAACACGTTCAAGCATATATACATATAACATCTCCGTACACGCTTATTTTGGATATCTAAAGTGTTCTTCACGGGCGTGACGACCTCATCAAGTATGAACCCGCAAATTCCTCTTGAATGGCTCGTACCCGGTCAAATGGTAGGAGGTTGTTCCGCACCGTTCGATCTAAATATATATGAAGAATGAGGTCAATATATATATAAGAATGAAACTCAACACAACTGATGGTAAAAAAATAATATTATGTACATCGCTTACGATTTAAGTTATTATAGTGCTTGTCCCACACACATATCGTAGTTATAATAAACTCGCAAACATAGTATCCACATAAATTATTGTCGGCTCCCTGCTGCGCGCACTTTACGAGAATAGAGAGTTCGATCAAAATAATAATCAATAAAACATGATATAATGGAATTGAAAGCAGAATCAAAGATATATGCAGACCTAGCTGGCTAGTATTACTGTTATCGCCATATTTTGGCCTACGAAGGAGATGGGCCGTGATCAAAGATGGGCTTGGAAGATACATATATTCAACGTGTTGTTGGATCGGCCTAGTGCGTAGATTTGGGCTGAATTGCCCGTGTATCTTGTATCATAGTAGGTTTTGTTTCAGTTTAGGTTCCGCTTCATTTAGGTAAAGATAAGAGTTGTAGAGTTATTCCAAAAGTAGAGAGTCTCGGACTATAAATATGTACCTAAGGTTATCAAGAAAAGAGGTCAATCACGCTCACAACAAACACAATCTCAAGACGCCACCCTTGTTTCTAGGGTTTTCTCGGGTAAGTATGCTGCCTAGATCGCTCTTGCATCTAGGCGAGATCTACTTATGCGTTGTCCTGTTACTGCATCAAGCCTTGTTGATGGCGAGTAACACCTTTATCACAGATGTGTTAGGGCTAGCATCAGTACTTTTCACTATGATTGTTTAGTTATGCTACCTCTAGCTATCTCGCCGCATTTGCACCTTTTCCCGGGTGTGAAGGTGGCATCTTGCTTGTTCTCTACTTAGCCGATTCGATCTGTTATAGTTGTGCCTTGTTCATCAAGGTTTAGTTTAATATCCACATGATTAGGCCTTGCAAACGGGTTGAACGATCCAGTAGTACGTAAAGATGTGGTTTATTCGTTCTAGAGAAGATTGTTCCGGTAATTAACTCTGCGTTGATTGTTAGGCCTCCTCTAGGGTTGATATTCTTCGTCTTCAGATATACCAGGCTCAATTACGTGTAGGACGTTCCGGTCACGTAGTGAAAACATTAAACTGTCGTAGATCGATTTAACTTGTAGCGATCAAGCAAAACCCCATGTTATCATAGATCTAATGCATAACCATGGGTTAATCGGCTCTGAAAGCCGATTTAAAGGGAAACCTGGGAGCCGGTCACGGCTCGAATTTTACGTATACTTGTTTACCATGCAGGAAACCAATCGGAGCAATCCATCACCTTCCTGACCAGGTATAGGTGAGGTGGCACGCCCTCGAACCAAGCCAGGACGCGTGCGTGCCGGAAGCTTTGCGGGCCGTTGCCCGAGGGACCAGGGCCCACCAGCAGTTCTGGGAGCCTCCCGGCTCTTCGTGTTGCTCGTCGCTGCCCGCCGGTGAGTTTTGACAGGCAACACATTCTGGCACGCCCGGTGGGACCTTCAACAACGCTACATCAACATCCGATCGCGATGGAGAACCGACCAACATACGACGAGCTTCCCGAGCACAAAGCGGCATGACGAGATTAGAGAGCTTCTTCAAGCCGACCTCATCGGCTCTTTCGAGAGGACCCGACGATGGCATCAAATGGAGGGGTTCTCCCGAGGGTGCTCTCGGCGAGGTGGATCCGTCCTTCTTCGGAGGAGCGCCCAGGCTCTACGATGAGGTCAACTACATGGTGGCTCATTCTCTGCATCGCCACTCGAGAGCTCGTGAACGCTGAGCGGTCGCGTTCGCGTAGTTCAGAGATCATGAAACATCAAGATTTCCGTCGGGGCCCACTTTGGGGACCCACCAAGGAGAAAGACCGCTCAGACTGCCGCAATCGCCATTCACACTGCAGCCCGAACCGCCAGGATCAGCGGCATACATTGTCTACAAGGCTGGAGGCGATCCAGGCGATTGCCAATTCCTGTTTGAGCCACCCAAGGAGATCCCACATGGATATATATGCACCTACGTGCCGGACTGCAACAACCTGGCGCGCACCAGCCAGAGTGCAACCGCAGGAGGTTCCGGCAGGTTCCGCCGCAGATCTTCGTGAGCAAAGCGTGTTCGAGCAACGATGTCTGGGATGGACGCTGACAAACAGGCGTGGCTAGCCAAGTATGCCACTGGAACAAGTCATGAGAATCTAGCCCCTGCAGCTCAAACAGTGGAGCAAATCACTACCATCCTGAGAGATCAGTTCCCGCTGCGAAAAAGGCATGACAATCGGCTACCAAAGCCGCACCCCAACGAAGTTTGACCGATTCCACCGCCACCCAAGTATCGGCCCCTCGAGTTCTCGTGTTCAGCGTAAGGGTCAAGCTCAATCGAGCATATAAGCCGATACCGCGCGCATTTAGGCATGATTTCGCATCGGATCGATGCGTGAGATATTTTGCGAATCCCTAACGGGCCAGCCTTTGGGTGGTACACCTCGCCACCCGATTCGATTCGCACTGAAACAACTAGAAGAGCAGTTCCACATCCAAGACTATTCGAGGCTAACGGCATTGCAGACTGGCGCAGTGCGGCGAAGCGGGAGAGATCAGAGCGAATACATCCAGCCGCCAGACCGCTAAGAACCGGCGTTACGCCGCTTAATCGAGAAAGAAGCGGTCGACTGGCGTTGGGTCTCTTAACACCCATCAAGGATCTCGCTTCCCAAGTGGAGTACAACTCATTGGCGACATGGCCCGTAAACCGACGATGTATGAACAGCGCCACCGAAGTTATACCAAGACAGGTTCAAGCGTCCCGTAAGCCTGGTCGTTACAGAAGAAGATGATCCTACACAAGACCAGGAGGTGGCCGTGGCTGAGTGGGCTCGGGGGGCAGACCTTGTGTCCTGCAAGTGGGTGAAACAGCAAGGGCCTGTAAAAGGGTTTGACTTCGATGTGAGCAAAGCCGAGCAGATATTCGATTTACTGCTGAAGGAGAAATAGCTGAGGTTACCCGAAGGCCACAAAATCCCTACGGCTCAGGAGATGAACGGGAGACCATACTGCAAGTGGCATCATTCGTTCACCCACACCACCAATGATTGCAAAGAGCTGCGTCGTCAAATCCAAATGGCAATAGAACAAGGCCGTCTGATCCTTGGGCAGTTCGCCATGAAGGTGGACACGAACCCGTTCCCCGGCGTCAACATGATAGAACTCAGTCGCTCCGCGAGGCGTCAGCTGGACTTTTCGTTCGGTGTTAATATGGCAGGGTCTGGGTACCACCATGACACGTACAAGGAGGAAGGTGGTCACTCTCGGAGCAAAGAAAGAGAGAAGGCTGGTCCACGCGACCGGCCCAGCCACGATGACGGGCGATACTTAACAGAGGAACAGGTGAGGAGGGTGCGGTATCAGAAGCCACATTCCACGCATCTCCTTAACAAGTATGAGCGTCAGCGTGATCAACGGCGCCAGCACGGTGGAGATAATGAAGGATATGGGCACCTCGCCAGGAAACCGCCCAAAGAGAAGGAAGGCGCAGACAAACATTGGGATTGTCCCTTCTTCAAGCATTGCTGGGACGTGGGAATGAGCCGATTGCCTACAGTCGACAACTGCCCAGAATGTGGACGGCAAAAGGAGGGCACGAGGCCAGTGCCAGTGTTCAAACGTCTAGGGCCTCTCCAACCTCAGAGCCGTCCCAGGGAGTCCGCTCGAGCAAAGGGCCTCGAGAGGCGAAGGGATGATAAAGAAGAAGACAGGTATCACCGTCCAAGGTGGTGCCCCGATGGACTCAGACACACCAGCGAGAGTGCAACGGCTGCGTAACTTGGAGGAAGCCAAGCACGATTCCACGCCTAAAGAAAGCACGACCTGATCGGCCGCCAAAGTAAGGCAGATTACGGAGACGGAGGGCCGCGACAAGGAAGGAGTGGCGCCTAAACCGAAAAGCCGATGCACATACATCGCTGGCACAAACATGGTGTTCGCATTCGGCAGAATTCGCGCCACGAACCAATGTGCTACCAAAGTACGCTTGGCTGCGGTCCACGGCCGGTTATCTTTGAGAAGCCACGTGAGAAGGGTTACAAACATCCGAAAGCTCAGACTGCGGGCTACATCAATGGGCAACCTGTCAAGAAGATATTGGTGGACACCGAGCGGCAACAATATCATGCCATACTCCATGCTACGACGCTTGGGACGCCCATCGCGGACCTGATCAAAACCAACGCCACGTTAAGCGACTTCAACGGCCAGTCGGAACGCAAGGCGATCGAACGTGGATCCGACGGGCAGGAAAACCATACCCACGCTATTTTTCGCCGTGAACAGCAAAAGTACCTACGCCGCCTTGCTAGGAAGGGATTGATCCACGCTAATCGCGCATTCCATCCACGATGCACCAGTTGCCTAATACAATGGGACGGAGATGAAGTGGAGGTCATCCATGCGCATTTATTCTATCGAGGTTTCCATTGTGGCATGAACGCCGGGAAGCGAAGACCAAGAGCCGATCTGGAATCAGTTTAGACGGGTGAGCGCATCAAGCTACAAAAACGGGTGAGGCTGGTCTTATCCATCGCCCGGCAGAGTAGAAAGGTCCACGAACATACGTATGCGGCCGATCCTCGCGATCGCCACAAAAATAAAAAGCAACGATCATACGACAAGCAGATCACGTAGTCGTAGCAGGGAGACGCCCTGCCATTGTGAAACAATAAGGTGTAAGCCACCCTTGACTAACGCAATCAAAAAGGGGGTTCAATCGCCCAAATTATTTTGTTGTCCTCACCTCCGCCTTCTGTGTTTAGCATCGACCTGACAGGTGACGGAAAGCTAGGGTATGGGTTCACATCCGCTGATGAACTAGAAGAGATCGACATTGGTCCTGGGGATAAGCCACGACCAACATTTATCAGCAAGAAATTAGATCCGGGTCTGCGAGGCCCAATGATCGCCCTGTTGAAACAATATCCAGATCGCTCACCGGGAGTACATGAAATGCTGGTTAGACAGGAGCATCATTGAGCATCGGCTCCCGCTTAAAAAAGGATTTCGGCCATTTCAGCAGCGAGCATGGCAAATGAAGGCCGAAATTCTGGAAGAGGTCAAGAAAGAGGTCGAGAAAATGTTGACAGCCAAGTTAATCAGGCCATGCAGGTATGCTGAGTGGATTTCTAGTATAGTACCCGTAGAGAAAAAGGATGGCCGATGGCGTGTCGCCATAGATTTTCGGGATCTCAACAGGGCTACCCCGAAGGATGAGTATCCGATGACTGGAGAGCCGATATCTTCAATCACTTGAAGGATTCGGCTCGGGGGTCACCTAAATGGATGATGGACAGTAAAACTAGAGGGGCCGATACATGAAATCGGCTAAGTAAAACACGCGAGACGATGGACAGTAAAAATGTGGGGGCCGATGTGGAAAATCGGCCGATTAAAAACATATATAGCCGATGCAAGGTCACCGACTCTAGAGGTTCATGTTACAAACAGTGCCATACATACGAAGCCATCAAGAAGGCATCGAAGGCGTGGAAGGCGTCAGCACGGATACGATCCACCTCGGCGATCTCGGCTTCGTCATCTTCATCCTTGCCCGTCACTAGCTGCTTGCTCAGGGCGCATATGCCGGCCAGATCGGTCTTCAGTTGAGCTTTGAGGCCTTCCGCCTCGTTTTGGGAACGGGCTATGGATTCTTCCTTGTCATGGATGGGTTGTTTAGTCACCCGGGCCTTCTCCTCAAGATCTTCCAGCTCCTTTTTCAAGGATGCGAGCTCGGCGGTGCTGACGGAGGTGTCAGTTCTAGCATCCAGAGACGCCTTTTTCTCATTAAGCTGCTGACATCTTTCTGCAATATCGGCTTTCAGCGGGAGTTGGGCATGGCGCAGGTGGATCCTTTCACGGGCTAGTTTCACCCGTGGCCCGAAAAGGGACAGATTTGCAACCGACCAAAGCTTCACTTGCAATGTGCCCGAAGATGATCCGAATTTCGCAAGAACGCCTTCACTTCTTCGTAACCCTCGATCAACTCCTCGAGCGGGAGGACAAGGTTTTAAGACGCTGGAATTGAGGTGGAGCAATCCGGGCTTGTGGTTCAGCGTGGGCAACAGAGGGAGTTGGTTCGATGGATTCGTGGTCGAACGACAAAGAAACCCGAAGATCGCAACTCGCAGCCGTAAAAGCGCCAAGATGCGCCTAAACATACAAGGCCGGACACAAAAAATTTAAACGTACCTCTCCTATCGAGGGGATAGCCGATGAAGAGACCATCGGTTCGTGTGTGGTCGGAGGCTTGGCAGTTGGCCGTTTCATCTACACCTTCGGGGTCCCCAGATCCGGCGGCCAAGACGGCCTGCCTTCCACTAGAAGCATCAGTTCAGATAAAGGTAATTTACCAATGTAAAAAAAACGATGGATCGACAGAAAAAAGGGAGTAAGGGGCAGGAGCATAGAAGATGAGGATTTTTCAAAACCTCCTGGCTCGACGAAGAAGTGTGTAGTCCTTTGCGAGCTCTTTTGGGACCCACAGATGGCCCCCCCTCGACTGATGCTCGGGGGGCAGCAGTTTCAGGGGCCAACCTCTTCTTGGAAGCCGATGGTGGTGAGTCCGGTTGGTTCGGTGTGATGGTCCTCTCAGAATCCGTGGGACCTAACTCCCCTCGATTGGTCTGGGTATCCTCGCTGGAGGTGTCTTCGACGGAAGCCTGCAAAGGAGGGGAGCCAGTAAGCGTGAGCGTGGCTGCAAGAATGAAAGAAATAACAAGGATCGACTAAGGCCTAAATTAAGCTTACATGCGAGCTGTCTGGAGAAGGGCTCCGGTGCCTCAAGGTTTTTCTGGCAGCTACCTTCCTCACCATCGTTCTGATTTTAGTCGGAACTCGAGGGGCAGCTGACTTAGGAGTTGCTGGTTTCTTGGAAGCCGATTGTGGCGTCGTCGGTTTCGCATTATGACCTTTTTCGAGGTGGCGAGTTCTGCGTAAAAGAACCACGGAGTGGTGGAAAGAACTCGAATGGGGAGCCATCACTATGCGTGGGCTCGTGACCATCTTGTTGCCGCAAAGAGGAAGAATGGATTAATAAAGGGTCAATTGCAAGTCGCCAAGGAAAGTTGCAAGTGGTGGCACCTGTTCCACGGGGATGTCATAGTCGGCATCGAGCTGTTTCAGCAATGGTCCTAGAGCCTTCCTGAAGGCGTGAGTCCTCCACATCGACCACCAGTCTTCGAAGCCATCGGTGGATGATACAAAGGTGAGATTGTGGGGGATTGGAATGGTCAGGGCATCAAAGAATGTGTAACACCTTTGGCTGGTGAGAGGATCAGGCAGGTCGGCTCTGCTCTCCGTAAGATGATGGAGGAAGAAGTGGGGAGCTACTTGTCCAAGACCAAATTGGCGAGCCACTACGACTGGCTGGTAGAATTCATACCCAGGTTTAATTATCCTGTTGGACGTACTCATGCCAACTGGAAGGAAACAGGGACGAATCACGGTGGAAAAGAGCTGCCGAGTACTAGTGTCATCGGCAAAATTGTCCAGCCTGAAGGAGAGTGGATTTTCAAAGTGTTCCGATTCCTCCATGTAAGGGAAGAAGGTTGGGTTGTTCAGACCTTGAAAGAAAACGTTGAACCATTTGGATGCCTCCTGAGGGGTCAGTTTACTGCCTGGCAGTCGATATAAAGCTTGGCCATAGCTGGTGCATCGGATCTGCTTCCCTTTTACATCTGGGAAAGTACAGCTCGCCAAAAGGGGGAAGTTGGGGATGTGATTTTGAAAATATAGCTGAGCCCATAGTTGAATAAACCACCAAGGACCACCTGTTTTGACTGCTACACCAGAAAACAGCTTGACAGACATCAACAGGAGGTATCGATAGACCTCTCCAAGGAACAGTTTGCCGATGCCAAGTTGAGTGCCTTTGGCCAATTCATGGGCTAGGGAGAGATAGTTCTTGGTTGGAGCCAGGGAGGGGCCACAGAATATGAAATGTTCTAACCATAAGTTGAGGAAGGCTGTGTGTTCCTTCTCCGTGACAGGACCCTTTGTTTTCATATGGCGTTGGAGGTAGGCACCCCAGTTCGTGCAATCTGTTTTGGAAGACAGTTTGTAGGGGACTTTGGTCAGTTTAAAGCGTAAGGTGGTGATGTAACATCCAGATCAAGAATCATCACCACATCCAACAGAGTTGGTGACAAGGGCCATGACCGAACATGAAGCGCTTGAGCCTGCACTGAAATAGCCGATGGTTTTGAGAAGATTCTCGTGTTTCTCAAGAGGAGACAGTGATAGATGCAAGGCATCGGCTATTCCCGTAGTTTCCCATTGGGATTGGTAAGCTCTGGCTACCCTACTAAACCAAGAAACCCAATGTTCGGGAGGGTTAGGCCAGGCTCGCAAGCAGTCGGCCCAAGAGTTCAGATCTAGGTCTTGGCTTACGAAGGGGATTCTATGTGCTTCGCAAGAAATCAGATGGGCAGGACTAGAATCTGTACGAGGGCCAAGACAGAGGGAATTTGGGAGAGAGGGATGTGGCAGCAAGATGTCTGAAACCTAGAAAGTTTAATGGTAGAATAAAGGCATTAATTCAGGTATTCGCCATTAAATTCTAAATGCATTCAGACTGCGAGGAGTAAGCGTACCTTCAGACCGGAGACCTCTGGATTAGTGTTGGACGATTCCGCCATCTAGTTTGCCGGCGGAGGTGGATCTATACAGTCGAGGATTGAAGGTTCTTGATGCGGTGAGCTTGGTCTGTTTGGTGGGCGATTGGAGATCTAGGCCGCCCTTTTTGAAAGGGGTCGCAGGTTACCGTTTGAGGCTAGCCGTTTAGGTTTGCCTAAGTTTGCGGCCAAGTTTAACCTTGTCAGCGTTTTTTGGGAAAGCCGATATGCATCGGCTCTTTGAACTGTGGCTTGGTTGACTGTGTAAACATGACAAGGTGAGAGCCGATACATTGCTATCGGTTTCTGAAGCATCGACTTATTCTGGCTATCGACAAAATTGGAGCGGAAAGTCAATCTTCGAGGAACAAATTTTTCTCATTCATTCATTCAAAAGCGGATTGCTTACAAGCGGCTGATGGATTACAAAAGGAAGCATACTACTACTACTACTACTAATTCCTAATCTAGGCCGAGGTCGTCGTCGCTGCTGCCGCCTTGTTCATCATCATTGTCATCGCCGCCGCCGTCTTATTCTTCATTGTTGAAGAAGCCAGCCGAGGCCTCCTCGTCCTCTTCATCGTCGTCGTCGTCGTCGGACCCGGCGCGGAAGTACTTCACCGGCTGGTACTCCTCGGAGGAGATGTCCTCCTCTTCCTCCTCTTCCTCCTCTTCTTCAGAGGAGTCGACGCCGTCCCAGGACATGGCGTCGTCGGCGCTGTCTGCCTCCAGTTCCCCATCAGCGAGGAACTGCAGGTCTTCTTCGCCGTCGGTCAAGGATGCATCATCCTCCGACCAAACAGTGAAGTCCCAACCCCTCTCGTCCCACCATTGTGGGGCGAGGCGTACGCTTGTTGCCGGGTGCTCCGGAGTCGGCTCGCGGTCACTAATGCTATTGGAGGCGTGGGAGGACAGACCAGAGGAAGCAGAGGAGGCCATGGCAGAGAAAGGGTTTTTTCCGGCGGAGAAAGAGGGTTTTCTGGCTACGGGAGGAAGATGGGGACTGCGAACTGTTCAGGCGAGTTTAAATAAAGGGGAATAGTGGAGAGATGGTTCAATGCCATAGCAGTTTCCCAGATTGCGCTACCAAAATCGTCAAATCATGCACTGCGGAGGAGTTGAGAAGACAGGGCATCATGATGAAGGGATAGCGTGACGATCCTGTTCTGCCACGCGTTCTGTCGAACGCGTAACCCGATACGAAAAAAAAAACCCAGGAGGAGAGAAAAAACACAGAGTGGTTTTGGAATTATCATTGCCAAAACCAGGGGGGCATGTGTTATCGCCATATTTTGGCCTACGAAGGAGATGGGCCGTGATCAAAGATGGGCTTGGAAGATACATATATTCAACATGTTGTTGGATCGGCCTAGTGCGTAGATTTGGGC
This sequence comes from Avena longiglumis, assembly GCA_030063025.1. Classification (NCBI taxonomy): domain Eukaryota; kingdom Viridiplantae; phylum Streptophyta; class Magnoliopsida; order Poales; family Poaceae; genus Avena; species Avena longiglumis. The sequence goes on along the minus strand of CP125977.1, from coordinate 14,172,446 downwards.
TGAATTGCCCGTGTATCTTGTATCATAGTAGGTTTTGTTTCAGTTTAGGTTCCGTTTCAGTTTAGGTAAAGATAAGAGTTGTAGAGTTATTCCAAAAGTAGAGAGTCTCCGGACTATAAATATGTACCTAAGGTTATCAAGAAAAAGAGGACAATCACGTTCACAACAAACACAATCTCGCAAGATCGCCACCCCTTGTTTCTAGGGTTTTCTCGGGTAAGTTATGCTGCCTAGATCGTCTTGCGATCTAGGCAAGATTCACTATGCGTTGTCCGGTGTTACTCGTACTGAAGCCTTGTTGATGGCGAGTAACACCTTTATCACAGATGTGTTAGGGCTAGCATCAGTACTTTTCACTATGATTGTTTAGTTATGCTACCTCTAGCTATCTCGCCGCCTTTGCACCTTTTCCCGGGTGTGAAGGTGGCATCTTGCTTGTTCTCTACTTAGCCGATTCGATCTGTTATAGTTGTGCCTTGTTCATCAAGGTTTAGTTTAATATCCACATGATTAGGCCTTGCAAACGGGTTGAACGATCCAGTAGTACGTAAAGATGTGGTTTATTCGTTCTAGAGAAGATTGTTCCGGTAATTAACTCTGCGTTGATTGTTAGGCCTCCTCTAGGGTTGATATTCTTCGTCTTTCGTATATACCAGGCTCAATTACGTGTAGGACGTTCCGGTCACGTAGTGAAAACATTAAACTGTCGTAGATCGATTTAACTTGTAGCGATCAAGCAAAACCCCATGTTATCATAGATCTAATGCATAACCATGGGTTAATCGGCTCTGGAAGCCGATTTAAAGGGAAACCTGGGAGCCGGTCACGGCTCGAATTTTACGTATACTTGTTTACCATGCAGGAAACCAATCGGAGCAATCCATCACCTTCCTGACCAGGTATAGGTGGTGTACGCCTCGAACCAAGCCAGGACGCTGCGTGCGGAAGCTTTATGGCTGCTGCTCGAGGGACCAGGCCCACCAGTTAGGAGCCTCCCGGCTCTTCGTGTTGCTCGTCGCTGCCCGCCGGTGAGTTTTGACAGGCAACAATTACTTACATTTTAATCTACAAATTGTAGTTCTTCTGACCATTCACCCACGACCCTGCTCGTGAACCTTTTCCAAACCCTGTCTGGCAAATAAAATGAATAAAAAAGTAATTAATTACTTATTGTCACGAAAGTTGCCGATCTAGTACGATAATATGATTGAAATTACCTGTGGAGCATCTCTTTAAAGTCTGCCCATAGCTCTTTGTCTTTTCGTGCCGAGTCCATGGCAAGGACTTTTCCTGTGTCAACTTGAATGACTAGCAGGATAAAGTGAAACCTGCGCACGCATAACTCATTATCAGTTACACTTAACATCGAGTAAGCCGAAACAGAATGTGTACAAGAGAGGGTAACACTCGCGAGATTGTAAGGCAATAGTATTTCTCTTTTGGTTTGTTGTCTCAGTAAAGACCTTAGCATGAAATCTTCTGTTCGCCCAGGTTTTTATTTACCACTTGTTTATAAACTCTATTTGGGTCAACGAACCGAATGTCATAAGCGCCTCTTTTCATGCATTTCATAACCTTTTTCTACATAGAAGAATCCCCTTTAACACCGTTTCATAGAAGAACTGGTGTTAAAACCCAATTTCGACCTCAACTAAAGGCCTCATTTCCACTAGTGATAGGAGGCAAGCAGTCTTTTTGCTAGATCCAGAGCTAACCGTCTTCAAACTGATAAGATGGTCACTCAGCTCTTTTATAAAAAGGGCAACAGAGCCAATGAAGATAAGCGGCTTGGTCGGCTCCAATGATGGTGGCGTGGAAGCCACCGTCGAGGACCCAAGCGTTTCCACCTCTAGATGCACTATCGATATAGGAGGAGTCGACTACATGTGGGATGATATCTGTTTTGATTAGCCGAATGGTCCCGTAAGCTCATATCAAGCCATATGTTTTTAAAACCAACACTACGTTCCAAAACGGAGGCACCAAGGTCCACCCGGCATGTCATGTGATCATCCGATCGCATCGTTAAACTTATTAGCAGTCGTCCGAATCTGTGGCGACATTTTTTTTTGATACGTACTCGTTCTTTCACGTGGTTTAAAAAAAATACTCGTTCTTTCGCGTGCATGCCGGTTGATATTGATCCAACCTTGCCTTATATGTTCATGCCAAGTTGGTCTTTTACACTGTCAGCGCACTTATACATGTCCTTCATAACTACTTTCTCTGTTTTAAAATATAAAATGTTTTAGGTTTGTAAAAAATATTTATGTAGACATTTTTAGTGGGTAGATTCAGTCTAAACACGAGTGAACCTACATATTAAAAATAGTCTAGATATATTTGTCTCGCAAAGCTAAAACATCTTATATTTTAAAACGGATGGAGTAGTATTGATGAGAGGAAAAATATTTCAGGTTGAAAATGAGAAGAAAAAAAATGACTGATGTTAATATAGAAGTCTGAATTAAATGGCATGATATTCCCATGCACGCTTTGTGATAATTTCTATTGTTCATCACTTTTTTCTTGCCCATGCATACGTCGTCTTGGGAAGTTTGAAACTCCAATTACTAATAGTAAGACTTCGTTCCTTCATAGATAGTACTACTTGCAACTTTCAATCCAAGCTTTGTCAAGATTTGGTGACATCATCTATCAACCCAAGCTTCTAAAATAGTTAGCAACTTAATTCTTTCATCTCTTATTGTTATAGTTTAGCTCAATGCTCTAGAAGTAGAGAGGGATTTCATGCTTAGAAGTGTAGAGGAAATTTTAGATGTGTAATTTTAAGCATATTTTGATTATACAAAAAGTTACTGAAAGTTGAGATGTGCATTTTAAGAGTTTCGGATCTCAGAATTGAATAAGGTTTTCACTGCTAGAGCAATAATTAAATAGTCAATATTTTTTATGTTAACAATTTTGTCCAATTTAAAAATTAGTGCATGTTTTAGATTTGTAAAAGTAATTGTAGTAAAAATGATCCACACTTTTTATATGATAGAAAATTTTAATTATACTGCAGATGAGCCGAGAATGGATGTACGACGCTCCCCGAATGTCTAACACGTTCATTAAAGGCGTGCATTCTTTCATCAATTTGTCTGAGGCAAACAAACAGAATGGTTTTATGTGTTGTTCGTGTCGTGTTTGCCAGAATGAGAAGGATTACTCTTCCTCCAAAACCATTCACATCCACATGATTCAATCAGGTTTCATGTCCGGCTATATTTGTTGGACAAAGCGGGGTATTGATCGAAGACAACGAAGAAGAAGAGAACGATCACAACTATCCAATGTTTCCTGAATATGGTGGTACTGCACTAGAAGACAATAAACAAGAAGAAGGTGAAGAACGGGCATTAGATGAGACTGCTGATGATCTTCGTCAGGCCATTCTTTATGCACGGAGCGAATGCGAAAATAAAAACGAGAAGAAGAATTTGGAGCGCATGTTAGAGGATCAAAAAAATTGTTATACCCGAATTGCGAAGATGGCAACACAAAGCTCGGTACCACACTAGAATTACTGCAATGGAAAGCAGAGAATGGTTTATCTGACAAGGGATTTGAGAAGCTACTGAAAATTTGGAAGAAGAAGCTTCCAAAGGATAACGAATTGCATGTCAGTACATACGAGGCAAAGAAGGTCGTCTGCCCTCTAGGACTAGAGGTGCAGAAGATACATGCATGCATTAATGACTGCATACTATATCACGGTGAGGAGTACGAGAATTTGGATGCATGCCTGGTATGCGGCACATTGCGTTATAAGATCACACGAGATGACCCTGGTGAGGTTGAGGGTGAGCAGCGCCCCCAGGAAGAGGGTTCCTGCAAAGGTGATGTGGTATGCTCCTATAATACCACGATTGAAACGTTTGTTTAGAAACAAAGAGCATGCCAAGTTGTTGCGATGGCACAAACAAGAGCGCAGAAAAGACTCGATGTTGAGACACCCCGCTGATGGGTCGCAATGGAGAAAAATCGGTAGAGAGTACCCGAGCTTTGCAGATGACGCAAGGAACTTAAGGTATGGTCTAAGTATAGATGGCATGAATCCTTTTGGAGAGAAGAGCTGCAGTCATAGCACCTGGCATGTAACTCTATGTATATATAACCTGCCTCCTTGGTTGTGCATAAAGTGGAAGTTCATTATGATATGAGTGCTCATCCAAGGCCCGAAGCAACCCGGCAATGACATTAATGTGTACCTAAGGCCATTAGTTGAAGAACTACTACAGTTGTGGCGCGACGAAGGTGTTCGTATGTGGGATGAGCACAAACAGGAGACATTTGACCTACGGGCGTTGTTGTTCATAACCATCAATGATTGGCCTACTCTTAGTAACTTTTCAGGACAGTCAAACAAGGGATACAATTCATGCACGCATTGTTTAGATGATACTGAAAGTATATATTTGGAAAAAGGTAAGAAGAATGTGTACCAGGGGCATCGTCGATTTATTTCGGCCAGGCATCCCGCAAGAAAGAAAGGCAAGCATTTCAATGGTGAGGCAGATCAGGAAGAAGCCTATCCGTCTTGGTGATGATATATTTGGTATGGTCAAGGATCTAGAAGTAATCTTTGGAAAGGGCCCTGGCGGTCAATCTGTTCCAAATGACGCTGACGGACATGTGCCCATGTGGAAGAAGAAATCTATATTTTGGGAGCTACCCTATTGGAAAGTTCTAGAGGTCCGCTCTGCAATCGACGTGATGCACGTGAAGAAGAATCTTTGCGTGAACCTTCTATGCTTTATGAGCATGTTTGGAAAGACAAAAGATATGCCATAAGCACGACAGGACCAGCAAGGTATGAAAGACCGAGACGGCGTGCATCCAATGAAGATAGATAAAGGACGTCTAAGTGTCATGAGCTATGCTCTTACCAAATAAGATAAGGAATTTTTTTGAAGTCCTAAGCAGTATGAAGGTCTCTTCGGATATAAAGGGAATAATAAATATGGCAGAGAAAAAATTCTAGAACCTAAAGTCCTATGACTGCCACGTGCTTATGATGCAATTGCTTCCGGTTGCATTGAGGGGGATTCTACCGGAAAATGTTCGACTGCCCATTGTGAAGCTATGTGCATTCCTCAATGCTATTTCTCATAAGGTATTCAATCCAGAAATTCTACCGAGGTTACAAAATGATGTGGTCTAGTGTCTTGTAAGTTTTGAGCTGGTGTTCCCACCATCCTTCCTTGATACTATGACGCATTTGCTGTTACACCTAGTTGACGAGATTACCATTTTGGGTCCTGTATTTCTACACAATATGTTCCCCTTCTAGAGGTTCATGAGAGTCTTGAAAAAATATGTCCATAACCGTGCTAGTCTAGAAGGAAGCATCTCGAAGGGCTATGGAACAGAGGAGGTCATTGAGTTTTGTGTTGAATTTATTCCTGACATTAAGTCGATTGTTGTTCCTGAATCACGTCATGAGGGGAGACTGAGTGGAAAAGGCACACTAGGAAGGAAATCAATAATATGTATCGACGGACATTCTTTCACTCAAGCATACTACACGGTTCTTCAAAATTCCACCTTGGCAGCTCCGTATATCAAGGAACACAAGAATATTGTACGCTCAAACAACCCGAGAAAGCATGAATCCTTGATTAGAGATGAACACATGAAGACTTTTGGCGGTTGGTTGCAAACACATCTCATGAATAACAAAACTGTTTGTGATGAGCTATACTTGTTGGCCAACTCACCATCTTCGACTATATGGACTTTCCAAGGGTACGAGATAAATGGGAATACATTTTACACAATCTCCCAAGATAAAAAGAGCACCAACCAAAACAGTGGTGTCCGCTTTGATGCAACAAACAACAATAGGTCAAAGGACACATATTGGTTACATAGAGGAGATATGGAACTTGACTATGGACCTGCTTTGAAGGTCCCTTTATTTCGGTGCAAATGGGTCAAGCTAACAGGAGGCAGGATTGAGGTAGACAAAAATTACGGAATAACAACAGTGGATCTCAACAATAATGCGTATAGAAACGAACCATTCGTCCTAGCCAATGATGTAGCTTAGGTTTTCTACGTGAAGAACATGTCTACCAAACCAAGAAAAAGAAAATATAAGCAAAGGAACACATCATCAAACGATGAGACAAAGCGCCACATAGTTCTTCCAGGGAAAAGAAACATCGTAGGAGTGGAGGACATGGCGTAGATGTCGAAGATTATGAAAAGTTTCATGAAATTCCGCCGTTTGTAGTGAAGGATGACCCAAGCATCATGTTACTTGATGAAGATGCTCCATGGTTAAGGCCACACGGTCATAAGCAAGTCATATGATATATTCTGAATTTTTCCTTTGGCGGTTTTTTAGATGCAATCAATATGTATATATATATGTATATCATGAAGGGAATATGCCCTGAGAGGCAATAATAAAGTGTTTATTATGTGTATTCCAAGTATATTATAGATGTTTATTTTGCATGCTATAATTGTATTAATACAGAAACGTTAATACATGTGTGTTTAATAAACAAACAGAGAGTTCCTAGTTATGCCTGTCTCATAAACTAGCTCGTTGATTAACAAGATGATCACAGTTTCCTGATCATAGACATTGGATGTTGTTAATAAAGACATCACAACATTAGTGTAATGATGTGATGAACATTCATCTAAAGTATAGCATTACAATCAAAGTCATTGAGTTTATATTGCTATAAACAACTTACGAAGTGATCCTACAGTGGCTTCCGTGTACATCCACATGCTAAATGGGCTCTGGCTTAGTCAATTACATAGTGGAAGACCCTTGCATTGGCACCTATTCAGGTTAACTAGAATTGTGTATTGGAATTATATCCTTACATTGGTGCCTACTAGTTGTGATAGTATAATGTATTGGGAGGACTTCTATGGAAAGACTTTGTCACAATCTCGATTTGCCAGTACTCCATTTGGTGTGTACTTATCCAGCGGCCACTGGTGGCGTCAAGACGAGATTGTGTCATGTGGGTAAAGTGTACAACTTCTGCAAAAGATCAAATTCTAAGTACTTAGTCGTGTCCCCGGTTACGGACAACTCTGAGCAACTAAGGCCTGAAGCTACGGAAGATCTCGACATTCCAATTTCTCAAAGTAAAACTTGATGGTGTCAATAAGGGATTAGAAGCACTTGGAGTTTGCCAGGAGTTCAGAAAGATTGTTAAAAGATCAAAACTATTTTGAAAAGATAGGATAAAACCATATTGCTTTCTACAAATGAGCCTAAACTCTACTTAGCCAAATATGCATATATTGATAAGTTCCAACTTATTCCCACATAGTAGTAAAACTTGCCAATACATTTCAAATGTATTGAGCCTTGTGGCTATAACTTATTATGTTGCAGGTTTGTTTGATGTTAATGAAGTGTGTTGAATAGGATTACAAGTCTACAACCAACATGATTGCCTGTGGAACTTTGAGCATGACGGACTCCATGCTATATAGATATTTCTGCTGCATTGTAATGAGATAGCCAAATGAGCTATGTAAGATATAATGAATCATTTTATTCCTGGTTATAAAGTTGTATTATGACCTTTGTTTCTTGATATTACATCTTAAACTATGGATGCTAGCTATTGATCCAGGGACTAGCATTGTAAACACAGGGTCTCTACCTTATCAGGTTTGGACCTTTACATTGAAGATGGAGATCGGAAGCACACGAATAAAGGCCATATCATATTACATATTTTGAATTGCGTGTGATTTTAATCCTCTTGTGCATCTTGTATTGCTTAGATTGCGACGGTAGCATTATAAGATGATCCTTGTCACAAAATTATCAAGTAAAGTGTTCACCCTAAGTTAGCACCGTTACCAAGACTCATCGTTTTGAAGCACCACGTGATGATTGGGTGTGATAGAATCAACTTGTGCATACAACGGGAGCAAGCCAGATTTGCTCATGCAGAAACTAAGGTTAATCTTGGCGAGCCTAGCATGTACAGACATGGTCTCGGAACACGGATCACCGAAAGGTAAAGCATGTGTCATATAGTAGATATGATGAACATGTTGATTGTTTGCCTTTGAAACTACATTATGTCTCGTGATGATCGGACTTGATGTAGTGGATTTGGTTTGTGTGATCACTAAAACAATGTGAGGGATATTGTTTTGAGTGGGACTTCACCTAGATTAATTTAACTATTAATTAGGACTAAATTTATCATAAATTAAATAAAGGTGAATTTGCATAGATGTTGTAGTCATTGGCATCCGCTACTACGCTTGCGCTTTAGTTATAATTGAGATATTAGAACTACAAAATTTTGGTTAGTTACTTTACGAACTGGTATCGTATTGTTTTGAAGTGTTAATCTAAAGTTTAAAAGTCCACTTGCAAATTTTCAGTAAGTTCCGATTACTCCATGAAGTTTAATAATTGGTATTAAATCAAGAGTAACAATTCTAGTGTTAGTATATGCGTATCATGTTTGTCTCCATGATTCTTGATATTTAAAAGATCGTCTTAATATCAAGGTAATCTAGGAGCTGAAAGAGTTTTTCAGAAATCATCATGTGTGGAAGATATTGTGATATCTGAAACAAAGTTTTGGTTGCAACATGATGGAGTATAATATGGAAAGATTTTGTGTTCTCATATTTGATGAGAATTTACAAAAGGTTGGAGACATTAGTCGTCCTAATCCTCCAAAAGGTTTTGGAGAGCAACATTATACTCGCGATTAACCATTATAAGCTAAAGTAGCTTAATCATGAATAGTAACATGATAAGGATGAATATTTGATGTAGGTAAAATGTTTACTACACTATAAGATAACTAAAGAATGGAATTCGAAATAATACCAAGCAATTGATGATGGTGATCTACTTCAAAGTGCAAGTCCAAAGACATTGGTATTTAACTATACACGCTTTGGACCATGTGTCATGAGTATGGCGCCACTGTTGATGTTGATAGATTATTTTGAAAGGATAAAGAAATACTGAAAGAGAAATCAAAATAAATATTTGGCATAAGAGAAAAGACTAGAATTGTTCATCTTAGGTATATAGAAGATATACATTTTATGGCTATATTCTTTGCTTGTTAAACAATATGGTTCTTAAGTATTGGATACTGAATTTGTTGGTGTGAATCGTCATACGAAACAACACAATTCATGAAATGCAATGGCCTAAGTAACTAGCAAGAGAATATGTGATGATGTTCATCGAGAACAAATAAAGTGTTGATGTGTTTCTCGTTGACATGAAATCTTGCCTTCAAGATTTGTTTTATCAGGTATTATGAGAACAAAAGGGTTGTTCAAATAATTGCCGTAATCCATAAAAGATGGATCATTTACAAATTTCGTTGGATAAATCACATACATAAAACAAGTGCCAAAAGAAGGTCGAAAGATAATTGATTGAAAAACCACTTAGGAAGTAACATCGCCGTTTAAATTATATTGGAAAGAAAACATGAAGAAGCTCCATATGGATGGAATTTTGGAGTCTTTTGATTTCGATCAAATGACGCTTGTGAAACTTTCCTATAGATAATTAAAAATCTGTTCATAGACCAAAGGTGAATGAATGACTATCTTATTGGAACTTGTACATATAGATGTATGAAGCCCATTATGTGTAGTCAAGAGCGATGGATTTCAACTTCATATGCTTTCTCCGAAAATTTGAGTGAATATATGAATATTTACTTAATGAGGATGAAGTGTGAAACATTTGAAAAAGTTCAAAGACTTTCAAGATGAAGTGCAAAATCAATGTAACAAGAAAATAAATAATTTATGATAGGATCATAAAGGAACATATTTGAGTTACCAGTTTAGCATAACACCTAAGATTTGAGGAATCGTTCCATGGATTTGCATTTCCCGAAACACCATATGAGTATGGAGTGTTCGAGATATGTAATAAAACCTTGTTTGACATGGTGAGATCAAAGATGTCATTAATAAAACTTCCATTATATTTTAAAGATTAAAAGCTTTAGAGACTACCGCTTTTTACTTAAAAGAGCTCCATCATGATCCGCTGAAGTGACACCATAAAAGGTTGTGGTTTGGGGTAAAACCCAAGTTTTCCTTTCTTAAAATTGGTATGCCATGCATAAGTAAGATGTTTACAACCAAAGTCGGATAAACATGTCTTTGCATGTTATTCCAAATAACTGTTGAGTATTTCTCCATAACAATCAAGAAAAAAGTGTTTGTCGCTTAGAATGTCGAGTTTGTCGCTTAGAATGTCGAGTTTCTTAAGAAAAGTTAAGTGGGAGGACAATAGAACTTTTATAAGGTTAAAAGAACCTTAGCTATATGTGATGAGTTGCGTAGCACCGAAAAGTGTTTGGAGGCATCAACAATTCTCATGGCTCACGTGCCTCAAAGGTTGTGATCATGGAGGTCTAAGTTCCTATTGAACTAAGTAGGTCGGTAAACAATCAAATAACAAAATTTGAGAGTTAGATAATTATTTGAAAATGATGAACCGACTACATGCAAAGAAGCGATGATGGGACCTAACTCCGTCAAATGGCTTGAAGCCATAGAATCCATGATAGTTACATACACGAGAAATCAAGTTTTGACCTTGAAAGACCCTCTGGAAAGGTGTAAGACCTTACAGTCATGTTTGGATCTATAAAGAAATAGACATGGATATTTTACATATATGAAATAGTCGATATGTCAGGAAAGAGTTCACGACAATGTTCAAGCAGTTGACTATAACAAGATTTGATCTTTCATAGCGATATTTAGTCTAGACGAATTAATATAGCAACCACTACATATAATTTGGTTATGTGGTAGTTGAATAAACAAAACAAGTTTTTCTAATAGAATGGTTACCTAGGACGTGTACATGACATGGTCCAAAGGGTTTGTTTAATTCAAAGGATGATAAAAGCGTATGCAAACCTCAATGGTTGAATTAAGCATCGTGGAGTTGGAATCTTCACCATGACGAAACTATTAAAAGAGTTTAAATTCATCAGAGACGATGAAGATGCTTGCATTTGTAAGAAATTAAGTGAGAGCTCTAAGACATATTTCTAATACATTTTGTGGAAGAAATATTTTTGATTAGAAATGTATCTTTTATTAAAACAGGTTAAGAATTTCATCTCGATGAAAGACTTAGGAAAAACCCGAATATTTGGCATCAATATCTATATAGATAGATTGAGATGCTAATATGGTTGTGCCAAACGCATATAGATGAGATATTGAATTAGTTAAATATGGAAATGACAAGAAAGGTTCTTGACACATAAAAAGGATTAAATAGAAATTCAAGTGTATCGATACTTGCTAAGTGAAACAAAGATTCAAGTATTGATTGATACTTGATGAATAAAATCACAAAGAGTATTTTTCAATCATACTATGATATGTACAAATCCAGATATGTCCTATGCTCTAAATGCTATGAGCATATATCAGAATGATTCATAAGTTGATCATTGGACGATAGTAAGGATATTCTTATGAATTTTTGGAAGAGCTAAGAATATATTATTTTGTAGAAGTGACAAATAGATGGTTATTTCATTGTAAAAGTACTACATTGATACTAGTTTTGTCACAAAGTACAAATTAAGTTTATCTCAATCTAAACTAAGGGTGGCACTATATGATGGAAAGTAAGTTCCATAATGGATTTGGATGAGTTACAAAGTTAAGACATTGTGACAGATACTACAACAAAAGGCTAAGTATATGACTGCTATTATAGCAGTAAAAGAGGGCATTTGTGTCAAGTAGTTTGTTATCAAACTAGGTGTGATTCACAGTGGGGTAGTACTATAAATATATATTGTACAACAATAGTATCAACATGTATTAATCCAAAGGAACTAAAGGTCTCACCAAAGTACCAAATTTATACAAAGCCATCTCATTACAGAATGAGTGATGCGTGGAGACGCAAAGACATGCAATTACATACGGACCTGTAAGTGTTGGATCCAAAGATCAGTGTACATACAACACCGGAAAGCCATAGGTGTTGAATACACAAAGATTTGAAACTAGATTATTGTCTCTAGTGTAAGTGGGAGACTATTGGAGTATGCCCAATAGGCAATAATAAAGTGGTTATAATCATATATTCATGCTTATGATAACTATTTACATACCATGCTATAATTGTATTAACCGGAAACATTTATACTTGTGTGATTTGTAAACATAAAAGAGTCCCTAGTAAAGCCTCTTGTTAAACTAGCTTGTTGGTTAATATATGATCATGGTTTCCTGATCACATGAACATTGAGATGTTATTAACAACAAGGTCATATCATTAGAAGAATGATGTGATGACCACACTCTTATAGTTAAGCATAGCATAAATATCGAGTCATTTTAATAGTTCACTTGCTATAAGATTTCAATACATAGTAACCTAAATCCTTCCACCATGAGATCATGCTAATCACCATCACCGGATGGATGCTTTGATGACATCAAACACCACTTCGCAACTGGGTGGTTTTAAAGGTGGCATTGAGTGTTCAGAAAGTATGTGTTGAGGCACATGGATCAAGAGGGGGATTTGTCCATCCATATGACGGATAGATATACTCTGGGCCCTCTCGGTGGAATGTCATCCAATTATCTTGCAAGCATGTGACTAGCTCACAAGGGATCACATATCACAGGAACGAGTAAAGAGTACTTATCGGTAACGAGGTTGAACTAGGTATGCAGAGATACCGATATCAAACCTCAGATAAGTAAAGTATCGCGAGACAAAGGGAAATTGTTATCATATGTAAATGTTTCATTTGATCATGAAGTAATAATAGAAATATGTGGGATCCATATGAATTTCCAGATTCCTCTATTGCTTATTGATCGAAGAAGAGTCTCGGTCATGTCTGCATAATTCACGAACCGTAGGGACACACACTTAAGGATTCGATGTTTTTTAGTAGATATGGAATGTGAGTAAAGAGACCGAATGTTGTTCAGAGTCTCGGATGGGATCCGGGATATCATGAGGAGATCCGGAATGGTCCGTATAATAAGATTCAAATAAGGAAAGTGCAATTCCGAAGTTCGGAAATGATTCCGGTGTTTTCACCGGAATGATCTAGAAGGGTCTAGAAAGTTCACCGAACCGGAAGGGGAAGGGTACATGAATGAGTCATGACAAAGTGGAATGGTTGCATCATGTCCTAGGTCAAAGGGATGTGCAAATAAAAGAAACAAATCAAACTCCAAAATTGAAAGTCAAAAGGAAAGTTTGAAAAGTCAAACTGGGACAATGTATCCTGGTGGAGGGAGGAGAGGAAATCTCCTCTCCCTCTACCACGCGCCAACGAGGAGAGGGATTTGGGGGAGGATTCGACCTCCCCTCCCTAGCTACCCCTCCCTCTCATAAATATAGGGGAGGGGGATTCCCCTCCAAGACAACAACACCACAACCCCACCCCGTGCCGCCGCGGCCACCCAAGCCGCCGTCAGCCCATGCCTCCTCCTCTCCTGCCTCTAAACCCTAGAACACCGGGGAACCCCCTCTACTCCATCCTACCCACTCCGGCTTAAGGCAAAGCCCAGCAGGATCTTTCCTCTAACTCCGACACCACGCCGTCGTGCTGTCGGAATCGCGAGGGGAGAACTACAACCTCTGCTGCATGTTGGAACAAGGGAGAGGAAGGTCGTCATCGAGTACCGAATGTGTTACGGACTGAGGGAGCACTGCCGGAACGCCACGCCGGAAGGATCGTCTACACGATCTTGAGATCGGCAAGTGAACGACTACATCACCCATGAGAATCTGCGCTCGTTAACCGCTTTGGAATCTTCGACTGTGAGTACTCTAATAGACTCGTTGCTACAATAAAGTAGATAGATCTTGGCTTGTGTGTGTTCATGCGGTAGAATTTTTTTCCATGCTACGAACCCCTACAAAACCAACTCGGTATTTCTGATGACTTTAAATTACTTTGCAATAGGGTTGGCCTGCAAAACTTTGTATTTTATGATGCACCAACCTATCGCCGGTTAACCATTGAATTTCTTAGTTATTTTAAAAGCATCGTTAAGGCATGGAATGGGGAGGGTAGAATTTCTTTCCGACTCATGAACAATAATTATTCTTTATCACTTGATGAATGGTGCAATTGTTTTGGATTACCCAACAATGATCCTAATCCTCTGGCGCATCTTTTAACAAAGATAGAACCTTCCCTAAACTCGCTATAATAGAATAAGCTTTACTTCTAGAGTTAGTAAAGGGAAAAATATTCAACATCCTGCTATTTGCTATTTGTTCTATGTTATTGCTAACACCTTGCAGGCGCGCAATGAGTTCACAAGACTCAATGAGGAGGACATCTTAGTCCTCGCAAAAGATGCTTTCAACTATGACAACTTGTCACTCAACTTGGGCAAACTTCTTGTGTGCTACTTGGAGTACCAATCCTCCCAAAGCCAAGAACCAATCACTTGTGTAGGCGTCATCACCGTGCTTGCCAATGCCTTGGGCATCGACCTAGGTGAGTTACAGTCGGTGCTAGGTGAGTGACGTGTTGGTTTCTCTACTTTGAGCGCTTATGGAATGCTCACTAGGAGAAGTGGTGTTTATTATCTGCATATTGCTGGAGCTAGGTGTCTCTACCCTGCTCCTTTGCCTAATGGTGTTTTCTCTATCGAGGAAGGTCGCGTGCTTTATGACTTGCAGTTTGAGCAAAACCAACCCCAGGAGGAGATTCTGGAAGAGGATGAGGACCAAGAGGAGGATCAAGAAGTCCCTCATCAGAGGAGCAGACACCAAGCCGGTTCGCTACATATCAAGATTTCCAAGAACTTGGAGGGAATGTAGAGGGAATACATATGAAGATTTACAAGGACTTGAAGAAACAACAAGTAACTTATCAACTCAATTTGTGGACTGGAGTTACAACTTTTTCCCCCACGTTGATTTGAAGGGCTTGCAAAAGCCTAATATTGGGGAGGTTTTCTATCTATTTTATTTTGGCTTTCATTTGATTTATTTTATTTTCGATGTTATGCTTTTATTTGAGTTTATAAGCACTCGTGTTGGTTTCCCCAACACTTTATCTTTAGTTACTTTATTTTGTTTGAGATTTTCAAGCTGAGCTTTGCCTCCAATTTTCTATTCTTTAATTCCCTTTCTCAAAAACCACAAAAAGATTTCTCTGTTTATCTTTATTTTCCCTCTCTCTTTTTCTTTACGCCTTGATGTTCTCATAAATTTGCAGGAGAGTGATTGACTTCGAGTTTCCAAGAAACAAATAAAAAGGGAAGAGAGGAGTGGAACCAAACATAAGAGGTATGCCTTATGGCTCCCCACTTTTGAAGTTTGAGAAACTCATGCTAGTTAGCAGTAATGTTAAGATGTTGTATCGGTGGACTGAGTCTCTATATTATAGTAAAAAAAATCCATGGGTATTAAATTCAGTATGTTTTGTTCCAGCTCCTGTAGTTAACCAAGTCTTTCCTAAAAATTTGCTAAACAATTAAATAAGAAAAAGTCTTACAATTGAAGGCTTGGGTGTTGTAGTGTCTAGTCTTGAAAGCTTATTCCTAGAGACACTCAACACCATAGAAAATAATGATTGACTTGATAGCTATCTTTGAAAGAATTTGTTCAATTGAATTAATGTTTAGCGGTTTTTTGAGCATGCCAAAGTTTGACTTATGAATCATAAGAATGATATAGATTTATGTGTGTCAAACTTCATGGGATGCCAACAACTCCACTAGCCTACGAACGATATTCATGGAGGAAACTCCTAGATTTCAGCTATGAGTTGATTAAACATATGTAGCAGCAATGCTATAATGGGTAAGATTCTTGGCACTCCCGGGTGGCCGTAACAAGATGGAATCACTCCTCTTGCTGATATGAGTAATCATTATGCAAAAGGAACAAAAACCTTAGTGATGCCACGAGTGTCTATCACAGCCCGATAAACTAATGAAATTTTTTTCATGCTCTCAATTACTTAAGAAATAAAATTCTTGAAGGGCAATGAATAGAAACATAGTGTTTGAAAAGTCTTGATTTATTGATGTGGGAGAACTGATATACTTTAGTATATGCTTTTCATGACAAACTCTCACACCCTCAATTTTATATGATTATACTTTATTGTTCAAAGGCAAGCTTATGAGTTGATTACATGACATGGAATAAAGTTTACTCTTTTGAAACATCCATGCTTACAATAATTTTGCTGCGCTATAAGGATTCATGAAACCCGTATGATATGCTTTCCATTACTCTATCTATGCTGAAGTTTTTCAGATTAATAAAGTGGAGGAAACATGAGACTACCAATCATGAGTAAGATCATCATCTCGTTATTTCAGTTTAAATGTTGAGTTCTCTTTTGATTTTGGTTTTGTTGCTCTAGGACGATCAAGTTTAAGCTTGGGGAGGTTGATGGATGTGAAATATAATATTCTATAATGGCACTCACACCAAGGGATACATATATAACCAACTAGAGGAGAGATATTTCCAAAATTCAAACCATCCTATATGATAACTTCTCTATTCATGATATGACTCTACTAAAAAGGTAAAAAGATGAAATATAATGATGTGATACCGCGGCACTCCCCCAATCTTGGAACAAACCAAGGGGATGCCAAAACCTGATGACGAATTACTCCTTCAGTGGTGGTGGTGTGATCATGGTCGGAGTGAGTAAATCCTCCAGCATCTTGTGAAGCCTGTTTTTCTCCTCTTGAAGTATATCCACCTTTCTCCTCAGGAATTGGTACTTATGACAAAACTTATCAGTGGCTTGAAAGGCTTCTAGTGCCGCAGGGCAGGAACTGAGGTCTGGAACTGAGGTCATCATCCCTTGCATATTATGAGAAAAAGCACGTCCAATGCTAATTGCCCCTACAAGAGTAGGGTTTCTTGCCCTTGATCCTACAGAAATCCGTCCCTTCATGCCTGCTGACATGTTCTTTACTTCCTCCTTGATGCTACGATCCATTTATTTGCGCCTAGCTGTGATCCTTTCTTCTTACACCCATCCAATGAAAGTTCCTTGCTCAAGATCGCGGAGGAGCTTCTGTCGGCGTCAGCTCATAGTCCTCCAAAAATGAACCCTGGAACGACATCTAAACATAATAGATCGAAACGAAAACATGACGATAACATGATACACAGACCTCGGGGGGGTCCGGGGGATTATATATCACGAAGTTTAACGACAAAAGGAAGGTACTGGGAGAAAACAGGGCGAAGACGGGCTCCGTAGTGGTCACACCACCTGGTGGCGCGGCCAGGTGGGCCCCTGCCACAGGGTGTTGTGAGCCACCCGGGCTCCATTTCCTTCCCTCTTTCGACTCATTGTCTTCCATATTAAATAAAAACTGAAAATTATAAATTGGAAATTTTTCGTGAACCTTTTCTTACCAGAACTGTTACCTATTCGAAAACAGACTCTTCAGATTCTTGAATTTGGTATTTTTATAAATTCTTCCATAGTCACCACTTGAATAATATCAATATCTTCATTATAAGAATCTCCAGAAATACAATGTTTGAGCCTTTGACCATTCTTCATCTCCTTACATCATTATCTCCCAACACTTGAAAATTTCTTTCATACAAAACTTCACACAATCTTCATTAGCAACATTAGTGTATGCAAGATAATAAACCTTTGGGTTCAATTTCAACTGAAGTCCATCAAAACATAAGCTACCGTAGCAACTCCTTTGAAAATCCCAAAAGAATTTAAAAGGAAATCGACTTAAGAGGCAAATGCAAAAATGGTAGAAATCTATCAAAGCAGACCTGCAGATAAAGATCAACTTTTTCAAAAATCTTCTGTTGCTCAAATCGACAAGTGCAAAAATAACGAAAGTTAAATAATAACTTAGGGCACATGCACATAAAATTACAGCTCAATCTAATGTACTGGGATTTTTCACGATTTTTTTAGTGGAGCACAAAAATCTATTCTGGGAGAGCAACTTCCCCACATCTCACCTCCCTCTCATTAGAGGCTAACCTTGACACAAAAACCAAACAAAAAGGATAAGGAGAGGTTATTACCGAGGCTATTGCCTTATCAATTGGACCTAAACCAACTTACCATTGTTGTCTGGTTCCAGAGGGCTACACTATTGTTGGGGTGGATGAAGTTATGAACGGATTTGAGAAGATGAAGCTTGAGTACCTTGCAGGTGAAGGGGATATGACTGAACAGGGAGAAGCCAAAAATGTCACAATTATATGGCGAAAGGAAAACATCATGCTTCCAAATCAGACGCCAAGGCCATCGACTTCTCAGAGCACTCCATCTTTTCCGCCGCCTCACTCGACTCTAGCGCAAAAGTCGTCTTTGCCACCGCCTCGTCAGGCGCCATCTCTGCTGTCTCACCCGTCTCCAGCAGTCTTGTCCTTGTCTGGCCGTCTCTCACCACTATGGCTCAGGGCCAAAAGCGGAAGAGTACCACCACTACTCTCGGGAGTGGTAACCGATCAACGGAACATCGACTCGAGCCCCTCCCAAAAGTACCAAAGGTTCCTCCCATGAGACCTTATGACTATACTCCAGAGGAGAATGAAGTGATCGCAAAGGCCCAAACAAAATAGTGTTTTGATAACCTGAAGCAGCCAAAAGAGCCAGAGTTCCCTAGCACCAAAGAAGAAAAATCCCAAGTGCAAAAAATGCTAAAGACCCTTCATCAACCCGAGCCAAGGCTCTCCTTAGACTATGACCGCTCTATTCTCAAGTCACATGAGGCAAGGTGCGGTCGAAGAGTAGTAGTGCAAGCGAGAAATCAGTTCCCCGGCTCGGAGAACAAAAAAACAATCGTGCTCCCCGCTCAAGGTGATTTTAGATACCAAGGTGGGGTCGAGCAAAGGTGCGGTTGAGTAGTATGATCCAAAGTATGTGGCAATGTACAGAGAAGCGGTCACTGCTCATGGTTTGACTATTGCTCAGTAGTTATCCCAGTTAGAGTTCCCCGTGGGGGATGTAGCATACACATATCGGCACGGTAAACCTCTCGTGAAACCTGAGGATGTCAAGCATCATATCTACCAACAAAAATGCAAAGATTGCATAAGAGGTACATGCAAACCTCAAAGGCAGATAGAAACTGGATAGTGATGGGAGCTAGAAACGAGCATTATGGGTATGGAGATGCCGATATAATAATTGAATTTGATAAACTATTTCAGTTATACAATCAAGACGCCATCGACAAAGCGGTCATTAGTGCCTATTATCTATAAGTATTATTTCTGTAATTAAGTCTCTAGATATCTCACCTTGTTTATGGCATGTATAATCATACTCACTATATTATGCAGAATGAAGATTCTCGAATGCAAAAGAGGACAAATCTATGACATTGGGTTTATTGACTCATATTGGGTTCATCAACATAATCTCCAAGAATATCCCAATTATATAGAGAATAAAATTGTAAAGGCGTTAAGGTTTCAAGAAACCAAAAGGGAAACTCTATTTCCTTACAACTACGAGTGAGTGTTATTGTCTTGTACACAGTCTATTTCTCTTACTCGATGTTAAGTGTATAATTGATGAGTTATGCGTGTGCAGCTTCCACTTTATTCTGCTAATCATTCAACCTTACAAAGGAGTAGTACAAGTCATGGACTCGAAACATAAATCCTTTGAGACATGGGAGGACATGCAAAAAATGCTTCAGAAGTAATTTCAATCATTATGGCTCTATATCGGCAACTTTCATTCATTTCCTGATATCAAATAATTAATAACTCTTTTTATTCATTTTCTTTGCCGGGCAGCTCTTGGAAACGGTTCACCAACAATACTAAGGGTGCCTGGAAAGAGGAATTTACATTTGAATCACTAGATGTAAGTACTACTAGCTAGATTCGCGCATATCTTAGATTCTATTTTCGATATCATTATCATGCTTGATTATTATTTTGATTCAACTATATTCTCGTAAAGTGCCTGACGAAGGAACACATAAATAATTTATGTGGATGCTATGTTTGCGAGTTCATTCGTCAGACGACCTGTGAGACGGGCAAAAATTTAGACCAACTTCGAGTACGTAAATAATATTCACAATTTTATTTTATTACCATCAATTGTGTTTAGTTTCATTCATATATGTTGACTCCTTTAAATTAGATCGAACGGTTGCGGGACGGTCTTCTACCAAAGAATCGCGTACGAACAATTCAAGAGAAATTAGCGGGATTCTTAGATGCAGAGGTCCTACATCCAAAAGGAGAAGACTATCCAGAGATGTTGATAGTGGAATAGGGATCGTAGATTATATTATATAAATATATACGAAACTCGTATACCGTATGTAATATGTTCGACACTTCGATCTCTATATTCATGATGATGTTGTGTCCGGGATGAATGGTGCTCCCTGGCTCCAGATAACGGCCACGTGGATTCCTTTTCATCCCGGTTCGTAGCACAACCAGGCTTTAGTCTGGATTACCGTGGGTTCTTGGCCAACCAGGACTAAAGCTCTTTACAAACCGGGACAATAGGCTTTTTCCACTAGTGATGGGGCATCTTTGCTCTGAGTAACACCGCTTGCATGTAGAGATGGAATCCCAAGCTGAACAAAAATACTTACAAGATGTGTGCATATATTTCTTGACGCAGGCAAGGAGTGGAAATCCATTGTAATAGCAAATTTACCTGTGGAGTACTGATCTTTGACGTTCTTTTTACTCTCGTGTGTTGGTGCGTGCGTTCGTGCGTGTTTTTCGTGCGTGTTTTTTACGTTCTTTTTACACTATATTTCTGTTTGGCCAGCCCGCCTTACCCAGATCTGGGCCCAATCTGGGCCGCCATGGCACTGCCCACCCCAAGCCATGTCTACCGCCGCTGCGCAGCTCTGCCCCGCCGCCCACCGCCGCGCCGCCACGCCAACTCACCACCCGCCGCAGCAGGGCCTCCCCAAGCCATTTCTGTTTGGACTGACCGAGTGGTCACGTAAGTTGATAGCAAGCCATATATTACACTATATACGTACATAAGTCTCTAGTACTTGCTGGCACGAAGGTCCACCCGGCATGTGATCATCCGATCGCATCTATCGTTAAACTTAATTAGCAGACCGCATGTGATCTCGAAGTAGTACTTGCATGTAGAGATGGAGCCCCCCAGCAAGCTGAACGCATTTTTTGATTTCTCTAGAAAGCAGAGCCATGCCCTTGGTCTAATGTTAGCCGAAGATAAAATAGATTCCGTGATAGTTACAGCCTGCAGATTAGGCTAGAGATTTGCCCAGCTTTCGCCACTTCTCTCTTAGTGTGTCCAGATTTGGCATCCATGTCTCTATAAATAGACGCACCGGCCTACAAGGGCTTCTCACTACTCTAGCTGCTCACAACACTCTAGCCAAGTAGCTAGCTAGAAATGGCTCTCCATTGTTCGTCCCTAAGTAACACCACCCATCCTGCCTTTAGAAGCCACATAGGAGCAAATAGCGAGAATTTATGGAACCTATTCGCTTACGCAGCACAAAAGAGTAAGAGAAGGTGCAACATTAGACTTAGTTCACGAGCAGCAAGAATAAGCAGTGCGCTTGAAAGTGGAAAGGTGAAGCCATGGCAAGTCCCTAAAAGGGACTGGTTCCCCCGTGAGTTTATGTTCGGTGCCGCCAGTGCAGCATACCAAGTAAATTTCTAGCACAGATGTATACATCTTTTTTGTTAATCTGTAGAAGATACTGTTTAAATACAATGATAGCTAGTTGCTAACAAAGATTATGATGTCAGAAAGCATGTTAATGGCTTGTTCGATTGCACAAAATCTTATGTATGTCATCTTTGTAGATTGAAGGTGCTTGGAATGAAGGTGGCAAGGGGCCAAGCTCTTGGGACAACTTCTGCCACAATCATCCTGGTAACATATACACAACCTTATACCAACAATAAGATGTACTTTTCGATACTATTACAAACATATGATATTGTTCTTTCCTGAATCCTTCTCCTTCCATGTGCATATGAATAGAGCGGATAATGGACAAGAGCAATGCGGATGTTGCAGCAAACTCCTACTATATGTATAAAGTAAGTACCGAGATGTCAGCAACTAGCTATACATATGTATGTAAGTTTTCTCAAATGATTTTGGAGGAACACTTTTTTAAATGCGCTGCACAGCTCGTGACTGGGAAGATTCAATACAACTACTATAATCACACTAATGGAACGCGAGATATTTTGAACAATTTATCATGAAATTTGGATGTGTGTGTGTGTGTATCTTTAAAAAATAATGCAAAATACTTGGGAACCACAAATAGATATATTAAAATATTTAATAAGGACATGAATTATTTCCTACATACCTACATAGGAATTAAGATTTCTAGTCTTGATTATACTGAAAATTAAAATTGGGAAGATCAAAAAAATTGCAGGTGCCCTTTATACATTTATTGGAATTAGATGACCTTTTGGGTAACCATCTGATATAATGTTATATACATGTGCCTTACATATAACGAGTGTTGTGAAAGATACAATTTCATGTCGTGCAAAAAATATGCATCATAATATATTGTCTTCATTTATTTACGCAGGAAGATGTCAGAATGCTGAAGGAAATAGGCATGGACGCATATAGGTTCTCAATCTCTTGGCCGAGAATACTGCCAGGTAAATACAAAATAACCGAATATGTTTTGAACAACGAATAGGTTAGGAACAGTAACGATGTGTTCTACATACGCATCCGACCTGAATTATTATATTGTTGAGGTGCTAATTTCAGCAGATGCCTATTACCTCTTTCAGAGGGGACGCTCGAGGGAGGCATAAACCATGAAGGCATCCAATACTACAATGACCTTCTTGACTGCTTGATAGAGAACGGTGAAAAAAATTCTTCTTTGTCTGATTAGTGCTTAAATGAGATAATCTCGAAAATGTTGTACAAATCATTATTTTTTGTTCCAATTCAGGCATAACGCCATATATTACGCTTTTCCACTGGGACACTCCTCAAGCACTGGCAGACAAGTACAACGACTTCTTAGATAGGAGGATTGTGTAAGTGTGCAGCAAGCAAAAGAATTAATATTTATTTCAAAGACGCTTAAGAAATACCAAAGCAACAACTCCCAATTATGTTATGTACAAAACTATGAACTATAACATTGTTATATACGTTTTGAACATATACTATATGTTGTGGCTCCGTATGCTATATCTATTATTAGAGAAAGATGAGTGAAAAGGTTAACTAATATTTATATTACAAATAATGTTCTATTTTCATTGGACAATGTGTTAGTAAACTACATAACTATTTATCATTGCGTCCGGTTTGAAATTTTCAGAAAAGATTACACGAACTATGCGACGGTGTGCTTTGAGCACTTCGGCGACAAGGTGAAAAACTGGTTCACCTTTAACGAGCCACACTCATTTTGTGGTTTGTCCTATGGAGAGGGGCTGCATGCCCCTGGACGTTGCTCGCCAGGGATGGACTGTGCCGTCCCACAGGGAGACGCGCTGAGAGATCCATACATTGCTGGCCACAACCTCCTCCTAGCACATGCCGAGACTGTTGATGTTTACAACAAATTCTATAAGGTACAAACATAATTAAAGTGACACACACATAAGTATGTACACACACATGCACACACACTGTCTAGTAGACAAGTAACAGCCACTGGTATACACATCATTTATATTGACAGATCATCAACTGTATTTAGGGTGATGATGGACAAATAGGTATGGTTTTGGACGTGAAGTTTTACGAGCCACATGGAAACAACTTCCTCGATCAACAGGCCCAAGAAAGATCAATTGACTTCCAGATCGGATGGTTCCTGGAGCCAATGGTTCGTGGTGACTACCCCTTCTCTATGAGAGCACTAGTGGGAGATCGTTTACCCTTCTTCACTAAGTCTGAGCAAGAGAAGCTAGTTTCCTCATATGATTTCATAGGGATGAACTACTACACTTCTAGGTTCGCCAAGCATATTGACATTTCACCAGAAATTATACCGAAGCTAAATACCGACGATGTTTACGCTAGTTTCGAAGGTAAGAAAATATTATCTAGGACTAACCTTGGTACTTCAGAGTTCCTTTGATAAATTTTATATTTTCATACTAATCCGGCACCTTTTTTTGTTCGACCAGTTAACGGGAGCAATGGAAATCTTATTGGTCCTGATGTATGTATCTTCCTAGCTACTACTTAATTAGGTCATTTTTTATACAAAATATATGATCTTTGAAAAAATGCAGAGAAAAAGTACACTTAGTTGAACTTTTGCAAGAAAAAGGTTAAGCAACATAGACATGCTAATGCTTTTATTTCGCAATAAATCTTACGCAAATCCAAAAAATGTTTTGACTATTAATTACAAGTTTTTCATCAATATGCAGGTTGGAATGTATTATGTTTATTCTTACCCAAAAGGGCTAAAGAACATCCTTCTGCTCATGAAGGAAAAATATGGAAACCCACCAATATACATCACCGAGAATGGTAAGTAGTGATATGTGTGAGTATATATCAATGCCACATAATATTAATATATATATCACTGAGAAAGGAAAGTAGTATTGGATTTTGTAAAATACAATGTGTTAACTTCCAACCATTGTTTATTTTCCTCTCACCGGCTTTGATTCAAGGGGTAGATTAGGTAGCTTCTAATTAATAAAAAGTTCGCATATCTTCACAGGAACCTACTCAATAGACATGTTGACCGTTTATAAGATGTTTCTCTGACTTTTTTCAAAACAAATTAATGTTTAGAGATGGCTTGTGATGAATTCAAATTGTGTGTACAGGGACCGCGGATATGGATGGCTGGGGAAACCCCCCCATGACAGACCCGTTGGATGACCCGATAAGGATAGAGTACCTCCAACAACACATGACAGCAATCAAAGAAGCAATAGAGTAACTATACCAATACTAAAAATCTCCCTTCTTGTTTATTTATTTTTGCACTTTTCCCTACGTACATACCCTAGTAGAATATTGATTACTCAATGCACCAGTTATTTTATATATATACACACACACTACATGCACATAGTTGAATGATAACAATTTTCTTCCAATCGTGCCTTCAGCTTAGGTGCGGACGTGCGGGGCCACTTCACATGGAGTCTAATAGACAACTTCGAGTGGTCTTTGGGATACTTATCACGTTTTGGCATCGTCTACATCGACCGCAATGACGGCTTCAAGCGCATCATGAAGAAGTCAGCCAAGTGGTTGAGAGAGTTCAACGGCGCCACGAAGAAAGTTAACAGAAAGATCTTGGTGCCAGCTCGTGTTGTAGTGGAGTAACGCATGGTGGTGGCACTGCATGATGAAGAACTAATGCCATGGTGTTTAGTTCAAAACCTACATGGAAAATAAAAGTAAAGAAACAATGGCATGGTGAGTGCATGCAGTGTGCCAGTTCGGTGTTCTAATGCATGCATGATTGCCAATTGCCATGTTTCTAGTTGTCACTAATAAAGGAAGGGATGTGTCAATTTTATTATTGGTGTATTCGTAGTATATATGTATGCCACCAAGGCAATAATAAGAACCTTATTTCTTTTCTATTACGATAGTGATTACTATCTTGGAAAATATTGTACTACCGGTGGATGTCCGTGCATGACAGATACTACGGTGGAACCTGATGGCCTGATTATTTCTCCGCCGTCAGTTTCAAGATCCTGAACATGAACCTGAACCCTTCACCTCTGTACGTAGTCTCCTTACGTCACAGTGAACGATCCAAACGATACCAGGGATTTAAGCAAAACTTGGCCAGTGATAAACCAAAGCACAAATCCGACGTTCTCCTGGCAGGAAACCAAGTTTCTGCATATGATCCTACTATGCTCCCAACTCCTGTTATGATGCTGCAGTACATAGGGGTTGCCATGTACGGCATCCCAGCAACTGAACTTGCCACTGGCCAGCTCTTATCTCCTCGTGACAATCACGAGGAACTAGGGGAGAAAAACCAGACTTCATATGTTTAATCATGCTCATGAGTCCAATAAATTGTGTGACCTCATTTGTCTGTATGTCCTGTCTTTTTATATTGTCAGAGTTTATGGCTGCTTTTCTGTTATGCTGGTCTATAAGCCCCTTGAGCATCAAACTGAGTAATCTACTATATTGATGATATGGATCTTAGATGCTGGCTAATGCTATCATGGAATATTCGTGGTTTTAATTTGGAGGGAAAATGTTTAGCAATCAGGCAAAAAGTGGATGAATCTGGTCGTTCCATAATTTGTCTACAAGAAACAAAAAAGGGGAGTTTGATCACTCTTTCATCAAAAAATTATGTCCACATCGATTCGATAAGTTTAAATTTGTACCTTATGTGGGTGCCTCGGGTGGACTTGTTATAATATGGAATAGCTCAATTTCTTCTGGACAAGTCATGCATATCGTGGAAGTCTTATGTTCCTAGTTCATTCCAAGCCTAGCCAATCATCGACCTCATTTTTTTTTTGGAAAGGAGCATATATTAATATCAGAAGATACCAATTACACTCAGCCTCTGTAACAACGCATTGCCCTAGCGGACACATGGATGCACACAGCCAAAAAAAAGGAAAGAAGAATTACAAAAAAGAAAAGTCCCTTCTGGTGATGCATTTATTGAAACAGCAGTACTACCACCACGAGGACAGCACCAGAAGTCCAGCTTCTCTAAAAACGATGCCTCCAAGAAGGGAACAGTGCACAAACACCGTCATCGACTGATCAAAGATCTAGATTTTCACCCTGAAGAAAGTCTGCGCTCTCAAAACAATACCTTCAACAAGGCCATTGCCAGGCACAACCAATTAAGACCAAACCCTGGGTTTTCACCCTGAGAGATAGGATCATGAACCTCTTCTGTGCAGTCGCCCCCACTTGCATGCCACTTCTCCAATTCACAAGTCACCTAGCCAATTCCTCATCACCACCTAGACTCGAACCACCATTGTCTGTCCTCAGATCTTGGTCTCCATGACTTTCTCCGTTAGCACCATGGAACGAGAACATGCCCCATGATAATAACAGCCAACAAAGCTTCGAAGCACACCCTCTGAAACCAAACGGTCAGGGTAAAACATGAGTGCGTACGACTGAATTCAATCCTTCCAATAAACTCATGGCATGATAGCACTTACGGAGTTCGCCGGCGAAGCCTTTCGGAACACGACACAGAAACCAGATCAATGGAGACCAACATCCGGCAGATCATCATCTTGGCTTGAGAGGGATCCAGGACCACCTCCTTTATTGATACCGACACAGCATCCCCCACGCCACTCGCCAGAAACTAGCAGAATCCGCCGCAAGATGGCAAGACCACCCGGTCGACCATTCCGACGGAGAAGGAGGCCACCATCACCATGCCGGAGGCAGATGCCCCAAGCGCCCTAGTGTCACGGACAAGGCCCGGGTCGCCTGGGCGCCGGTGTCGAGGGCAACGGACGGGACATATCGCAACTAGGCCCAGATCCCCGCCGCCGCCGGTCGCCATCTGGGTAAAGGATCACCGCTCGCCGCGCCACACGTCAAACCAGTAGGAACGAAGCCTTCCGTCGGATCGCGACAGGGGCCGTCGCCACGCCGCCCCTAGGTCTTTTCCTGGCAACGATCCAAACGGCGGCGGCGGGGAGGAGAGACCATGGGAGCGAGGGTCACTTCTCTATCCACAAGTGGTAGGATACAGGGGAAAGAAGACAGGCAAGCTCTCATTTTTTTTGTGCTTCTATACTCATTAAGACTATGTATACCAAAGAGTGATATTTTGACTTCTACTTATAAGAGGTTATTGTCGAATTTACGGTCTTACTGGCTCTTATACAACTAAGAGATACTGTCGGTTGCATAACCTCTGTACTTTGGGAGAGGGGGGGGGGTGCTGAAAAAAAAGAGGAAAATTAACTAGTACTTTTGTAGGCATTGCCTAAAAATTTTACTTTTTAAAGAAAATGCAACAAGAAAATATTCTAGCACATGAGCTCTAGTGATCCCTCTATATTAAGAAAAATCAAAAAATCACATTTACAACTTATAAGTTACAAAAGAATTAAAAATAATTCTGGACTTTATCGATGATGATATGTCCTACAAACATGCAAAATCACAATAAGATATATTTTTTATTTTTGGCTAAATAAATGACAAAGTCTGATATTTTCTGAGATTTTACATTTTTATCTGGCTCAAAATACGGAATTACTAAGTTCTTATGTGCACCCAGTCCCTTGTGTGTATAAAAACAAAAGCATACCATGTGCCAAGCCCATTGGGCCGAAAAGAAGAAGAGGTGCCACGTTACCTCTTTTTCCACTGAACACGTAGCGACGCAACCCCACTACAGCAGCACTAGAAAGTAGTAGAAGTTTTGCCCTGAAGAAGCGAAGAGGGGATTGGAAAAGTACACGATTTCCTTGGGCGCGTGCAAGGAGCGAGAATAGGCGGGCGGCGAGTTCTTCAGGGGCTCCTCCGCGCGGCCGACCAGAACCAGATCTCCGGCCGGGAGGTGAGTGCGTCGCCGTTCCTTATTTTCTTCCGCTCGATCTCTGCTTGATCTATCACTATGATTCTGGTTTTCGGTTGGTTTATGTGGGGTACGGTAGAGATCGATCCACGTGAGTAGCGTTCATGCTAGTCTATTTCTGCTCTACTAGAAGTTGTTAGATTATTTGTACTTCCTCTGATGGGTAATCCACCAAGGAAGCCGCAGCAGGGAGCAGTCGTTGCTTTATGGTCTGTTTTGAGATTTAGAAAAAGAGAGTCAGGTTTATGTCGGCGGTAGTAGCAGGTGATGGAACAAATTATCAGGCTCCAACTCTATCAAAGTCATACTACTACGAAGGTGTTTGGTTTGTGCAATTGTAACGTAATTCAATTACAGCGTTAAGTGATAACGTTAAATCATGTTTGGTACGGGTTGGCCTATAATCCCATTACGCGGTATCAGATACCAGCCCGTACAAAATTGATTCCGGTCGAAGACCTGTGTAATCGGACAACGTTATCAGCGCACGAAGTCTTAGCGGCTCCTCGCTCGTGAAATAAATCTATCTTCCGGTCTCCTCGGCTAACATGTCGTCGCTGCTCGCCGTCGTCCCGGCCGCCGCCAACAGTCTTGTGGCATCCCGCAAAACCACTACTAGAAAATCGCGTTGATTTTGTGCATTGCATCGTCATCATCATCCATTGTTGGTCTGTATTATTTTGAAAAGCCTAGTTTTGATTTGTATAAACACCCTTTCTTAGTTTAAAGACAAAACCCCGAGCGTATCGGATATTTTGTTTTCCTAAAAACTATTTTGCAAAGTGGCTTTGTTTTAATTTGAACAGAACCAAACAAACACAAAAACTAAAACAGCCCCTCTAAAACCTAAAACCACCCAATCCTAATCTACCCACCAACCAAATCGTGCCACCTCACCCTCCCCCAAACTTCCCTACCCACCTGCCACCTCATCAATCCATCATCCCCTTTTTCCCCTCTACCCCTTTTCTCACCCAGTCATCCTACCCACCCTTCGAATCTCTCCTTACATTGGGCCCCGTCGCTGGCCGCTCATGCCCTCTCTCTCTCTCTTTTCCCCCCTGGTCAACCCCCACCCGGGCCCCGCCGACAGCCCCTGGCCCGCCCCTGGCCCCACTGGTCCCACTCACCTGCCCCGCCCCGTCTCCCCCCACCTACCTCTCCTTCTCCTTTGCTCGTCTTCCTTCCTTCCTCTCTCTCTGCTGCTCCTTCCGCCACCTCCCCCATGCCGCTCCTCCCGCCTCTCCACCAACCCCACCTCCGTCGCAGCCTCCTCACCACTGCCAGCGCCTCACACTTGACAGCGCCCGCCCTCGTCCGCCCGCCATGCGCCGCCTTTATGGCCGAGCCTCACTCCTCCTCATGCAGCCATGCCGACCTCCGGCGTCGGTCTCCGCCGCTGCCCCTCCGCCTCGTCGCGCTGCCAGAAACTCGCCGCCCGGCGCGTCAGTCCGCGCCTCGCCTCGCCTCTCTGCGTCACCGCATCCGCCCTTCTCCGTCTCGTTCCGCTGCGCCCGTGCCGTCGCCTCCCCGCAAGCCACGCGCCCACCGCTGTCGCCCGTCGAGCCTTGCGCCGCAAGCCCGTCGAGCCACCTCGCCTCCTCCCCTCGTTCGGACTCGACACCGCCGCTTAAGACCCGTCCTCCGGCCGGTCGACGCTCGCCTTCGGCTTATTGCCGACCTCATTGGCCGCTCATGCGTCGACCCGAGTTCGCCTGCCCGGCGGCGGTGGCGCGTTGGCGTCTGCGCGTATATCGCTGTCGGTGTGTTGTTGTAATAAAGCGATACCAAGAGCTACGCCCACATTCCAGACCTCGGGCTAGATCCTTCGACGCCATCAAATCCGTGCGAAGGTGCTCAAAGAACCACGGACGTAACTCCCTCTCGGACCATCAAGCACTCACCACGGACATGAGAACCGATCTTGAATCTAAAGGCGCCTGATTCGGCATGGACCCGTCAAGATCTCCGTCACCAAACCCTCGCGGCCTCCCACACGGAACACCGAGAACGCCCCCAGAACATCCAGGTCGACGACACGGATACGACATGAACTTCCCTCGGACGCCAAGCTCTCCTTCACGGAACCAAGACCCCGGTACCCGATCCACTCAAGTTCGCCATCGACGACAAGATCTTCGCGACTACAAGATTGACACCGACCCAAGTCCTCCTTCACGGATGCGACAAGATCTACCCCTGTAATCCGAGAACGACCCCGGAGTCCGAGAACGATCCCGTCGAACCCTAAACCCCGAACCCCGGAACCCCAAGACCGTCGAGAATCCTCTAATGTGTGACCCTTATCCGAGAACCCTATTTTATAAATGCCATATTTATAAATTGTTGCATATTGAATTGTTCATGCATGCATCCTTGTCTGTGGTTTGGGGGCCTTATGCCGATTCACCTAATAATTAA
This sequence comes from Avena longiglumis, assembly GCA_030063025.1. Classification (NCBI taxonomy): domain Eukaryota; kingdom Viridiplantae; phylum Streptophyta; class Magnoliopsida; order Poales; family Poaceae; genus Avena; species Avena longiglumis. The sequence continues at coordinate 14,141,489 of CP125977.1, read as the reverse complement.
ATATGGGGCCCATATGCGGGCAAATCTAGTCTCATGTTGGCCTTATTTAAACTTGTGTAGCGAACCGGTGATATATCCTACCTTGTCAAACAACATTAAATTGCGGGTTAGCTAAATAACATGAACCACCTAATTAATTATCGGGACCCCGGTTCCGCTTAATCTGGCCTAATTGCACTGCACCTTGCTCCCATGTTGCTTCATCAACAGAATGGTGTGACCACTGCACCTTGCAAAACTTTATGGACTTGTTGCGCGTCCTTCGTTCTGCGGTCTCAAGGATTTTGGTGGGGTGTTCCTGATAAGAGAGATCTTCTTGGAGGTCTATTAGCTCATGATCCACGGTCTTGCCGGGGTCTTTGAAGCACTTCTTGAGCTGAGAGATGTGGAAAACATCATGGACTTTGAGTTTTTCCGGAAGCTCCAGTGCATAAGCAACTTCTCCTCTTCTTCCACGTATCTTGAAAGGACCGATGTATCTAGGAGCCAGCTTTCCTTTGATACCGAAGCGGTGTGTTCCTCTCATGGGAGTGACACGAAGGTAGACGAGATCACCAGGGGCATATACCATATCATGTGCTTCTGTCATAGTTGCTCTTCGGCGACTTTGAGCAATCTTGAGTTCTCGAATGATATGCACCTTCTCCTCTGCACGAGTCACAATGTCGAGCCAAACCAGATTCTTTCTCCGCACCGACCAACCAATCGGTGTTACGCACTTGACCATAGAGAGCCTCGAATGGTGCCATCTTGAGACTCTTCCGAAGGCTGTTGTAAGAGAATTGACATATGGAAGGCATTCCTCCCACTTCATGCCAAAAGAGATGACGCAAGCTCTAAGAATGTCCTCCGAATCGATTGATTCTCTCCACTTGTCCTTGAGGCGAGGGTGGTAGCGGTCTTTGAAGTTCAACTTCGTTCCCAAAGCTTTTGGAAACTCTCCCGAACTTTGAGGTGAAGATGCTCCCACCAGTCGAACTGATTTCAAGTGGAACCCCATACAAAGAGACAATCCTGATATAGAGCTCACAACTGAATTCGTAAATTGTTTCTTTGGTAGGGAAGAAGTGTGCCACTTTAGAAAGCACATCGATGACAACAAAGATTGCATTGTTGCCCTTCTGCGACCTTGGAAAACCGTGATGAAGTCCATCTCTACTTTCTCCCATTTCCATTCGGAGGTAGCAATGGTTGTAGAAGACCAAATGGTTTCGATGGACACCTTCACTCTGCGGCAGACATCACATTCTCGAGACATACTTGGCACAATACCTTTTCAACCAGGCCACCAAGATTGTGTTTTCAAGTCCATGTACATCTTTGTCTTTGCCGGATGGATAGAAAGAACGAATCATGTGCCTCCTTGAGCAATTGATCTCTCGGACGGGTAGTTTGGAACAAACATCCGTGATCAAAGAAGAGCGTGCCCTGATCATCAACATGGAAGGATTCATACTTCGGAGTGCCAAGCTTAGAGATGAGCTTTCTGGTGTGTGGATCACCACGCTGACGAGAACGAATCTGTTCTTCCAAGAGAGGAGTAGCCAGAAGGTTCAGGAGATGCCCTTGTTCCACAATTTCGAGTTCGGTGGAATTCCTCGCACAAGAGAGGATGCTGCTCTTCTACCATGAGGTTGTTGACATAAGCTTTACGACTAAGCGCATCTGCCATGACGTTTGCTTTGCCTGGGGTGTAGTTGATGGTCACATCGAAGTCATTGATGGCTTCAATCCATCTCCTTTGCCGAAGATTGAGATCCGGTTGAGTGAAGATATACTTCAAACTCTTGTGATCCGAGAAGATCTCACAACGGTTCCCAAGCAAGTAGTGCCTCCATAGCTTCAAAGCAAAGACCACTGCTGCTAGCTCAAGGTCATGTGTGGGATAGTTCACCTCATGCGTCTTCAACTGACGAGAGGCATAAGCAACCACCTGTCTCTCTTGCATAAGGACCGCACCCAATCCTTGCAAAGAGGCATCGCAGAATATCTGGAAAGGCTTAGATGTATCCGGAGGAACCAAGACTGGTGTGGAAGTGAGCTTCTCTTTGAGTGTCTCAAAACTCTCTTGACAAGCAGGAGTCCACAGGTACTTCTTGCCTTTCTTGAGGAGATCGGTAAGAGGCTTTGCTATCTTCGAGAAGTTACGAGCAAGCGGCAATAGCTAGCCAAGCCGAGAAAACTCCGCACTTCCTTGACATTCACAGGAGGAAGCCATTCAAGTCAGTACTATAATGGAAGATGATAATAATCCAAAATAGCACCAAGATGGAATTAACCAAGATTAAAGGATACAATTTACTGAGATGATATTAAAATATCAACAAAGTTCATAGCACCTAAAAGATATTAAGCATATCGCACACGACTGAAAAGGAGTGTGGTACACAAACATATCAAAGAAAAATTTTCCACAAATTTCGGCATTAAAATACCAATAGATGCATAAAATTACTTAACGAATCAAGATTAGTGACTCTCTGGATCCAATATACAAAAGCGAATGATACAAGTAGTGGTATGGTCGCGACTCCATCCCGCTCAAATCATTACTCGCACATGAACAAGTGGAACACATATCCCAACCCTTCTTCTTACAACGAAACCTAAGATTGGTACTACGGAAGCGAACACCCCAAACAAGATAGCGTCGGATACAAAAAGAAGATAGATTGCGTCGGTTTACAAAAGCATCGATTGTGGAATGTACCAACAGTTGATAACCAAAGGCAGATAAGATAACAACTTGGATGCAACAGATAGACAAGGGACTACACACACATACACACACAACCTATGGTACTACGGAAACCCCGAACACGTGAATCCTAGTTTGAACTTTGAGAAGAGGATTGAAAACGTTGCACTTCCTTACCAGAAAGGATGGGTGGGAGGGTAAGAAGAAAAAATGGAAGCAGTCCTACTCTCGCGTTTTGTTTTTCCCTATATACATAACTACTAAAATATTTGCTAGACTGACAATGACCGTTTGGCTGAAACCCTGAAGGTCGGGATGGCTCTGATACCAATTGTAACTACCTCGGTGAACTACGCTCCTAGATACAAGCCTGGATGAGAGATAGCGGTTAAAATAGTCTGGGGCCCCAAAAGCCACTCACGGTAGTCCTTTCGACGTCCCAACCGCTAACCTCTCAACGGGACTGTCAGACGGCGTGGTCGGCGCGAAGGATCAACTACGTACACAAGTGGGTATGTCGCAAGCCACCATACAAGAGTACATCACAGCCATCCCATCTAGAAAGAAATGAAATATATAGCATACGGCAAGATTCAAATGACCTAGATAGATCTATATTTTAGGATATCTCCTCATACAACACACATCGAGTATCATGCGGGCGGCAAGCAGAATCCGAGTGCGGATAAGCAAATCGGCATAAGATGCCGGAGAAATAAGCACATCCCAACTACAGGTCTCACGGATCCCGTTCCGGAATCTCTACACCGAGCGATCGTTGCCCACATCACGGCTTCTTCCACCCAAGATCCGTCACGAGAAGGTACATTCATCTGAATCAAGAATTTATCGTGTGAGACCCTAAGAATTTTCGGCAAGTCTTAATGCCTCTAAAGGGGACACAACACGGGGTGACGCAATTGCGCAAAAGATAAACCCTAGCAATTCTGAGATAACGCTAACCATCCGCCTAACCAATGATGAGCGGATGTCCGTGAATTAAATACAACAGTTATAATGGTAATCTCATCCATCCATCCTCTCCTCGCTACCAACAAGGAAGCGGACGAAACAACCCCATCCGTTGGCAATTTTATTAACCATTCCATGAGTATTGCTCTTTACTAGTCAAGTTGCTTAGTCAAATTACGGCGGTACTTTAGTTATGCTTGTCTATGATCAAGAAAGCGTGCTCCAAGTCGTCCATATCCATGGACACGGCTTTGAAAGTTTTACGGTAGGGTGCACCAATAGCAACACACTCGATCAACCTCGGAAAAACCAAATCAAAACCCAACGAGGCTTTCACGGTGAACAATCACAAGATTCAGAAATATTTGGGGCCACCCTTAAGTAGATCCTTAGCGGTAAGCAAGCTCGAGGCGGCCTCAAGGTCTTTGGGTATCTGTTTGTGAGCATTCGGGAACCGAAAGTGTGGCTGGGCTTGTCGACACCGCGGAATCGTGTCCCGATCCTAAGCGATCTGATGTGCTCCTCGCACAATCGTAAATAAAGCAGTAATCATGGCATAAGTACAGGATCGTAAATAAAACCTCAAACTAGTTTGTGGCCCCAAGAAATAAGACGGAATCAAGCTCTGGTCCAGGGGGGTCCCATATACCTTCCGGATGTGGTTAGCGCGATAAATCAAGGAACAGGAATCAAGTACTCGGGGTCTTACGGGACACAAGTGAGCAGGAAAAACCAAATAGCAGATGTTGCTCACCGGTGCCACTTTCTTTAGTTATCCCAGAACTACTCAGGTTAAGTTGTTTAGGTACCTCGTTATACAACAGACTCTCACAAACCCTACACATGCTGTTCTACGACTCGCATGGCTCAAACAACTCTTATAGTAGTGGCTCATGGGATGGAGGAACAAGCTTGGTGGGGTTTAAAAGTAAAGGCTATGCATACTTGGGATTCAATTTAATGCAATGACTCGATGATGCAAGAATAAGATAGAGGCAAATAGGTCTTGTATGTATGCAAGCATGTGGTAGTGCTTGCACAGTATCTCGGTTGAAGCGAAGGGCGGATCTGGGTAGTGCTCACGGTTCTCTTGATAAAACCCACCTTTCTATCTGTCAGAAAAACCAAACAAACAAGGCCAACATAAATATAGAGCACAAGCATATGAATAAGATGCGTCAAGCAAACAATCATGCCATGATGAATGATGCACAATTTACATGACAAGTAAAGTAGCGTGGCATGGGTGAGGTGTGGGGAACAAGAATATAGCATTTAATTGGGTTTAGATTCACATTTGTTGCCATAACAGTTGTTAGTCATTACATAGTTATATGATGCATGCTGCAATTGATGTCATGGATAGCATAAACAGAAAGGTCTCGTCATTTGATCAATTTAGACTACTTATTTGCTAAATTTGGATTTACAAAACAAAAGTTATTAATTATCGAAAATCCGTGGCATTTGATGTAATTAACCTAAACTTGGAATTTTAGTTGTGCAAAAATCAAATTGGATGGCATATTTGAATTCCTCTCATTTTCTGATATCAATACATATATCATTTGTCTAATTTGGATAAAGTATGCAAAAGTTATTAAAAGCGAAATTGAATTTGGATTTTGGAATTTATTTAACAAAATTTGAATTCAAAGCTCTGAACGTTTTATACTCAGCTCTGCTTTGAGTCGAGCAGGTGGGCGAGGGGGCATCTCGCCCTGTGGCGGTCTGAGACAAAAGCTGGACCGCGGGTTGCAAAACAAAAGCGGGAGGGTTTTCAAATGTCTGCGGCGCCTTGTGCTTCTTCCCCGCTGACGAGGCGAGCAGCGGGAAGCAGGGGCCTTGGCGGGGCTCGATCCGCTGACCAGCGGCCTTCTGGCGGTGACCACCGGGCGCCTCGGTTGATGCTAGCCGATGCTCGCGTGCTAGATAGGGTGTGCACGCCGGAAGCTTCGAGCTACGCTCGCCGCGGCCCGAGAGCGTTCGACGAAAAGATTGATCGCCCGGGAAGCAAGCGAGGAAGGCGATGTCTAGGAGGTCGTGGACTCACCGCGGGCGTCTTTGGCGTGCTCGATGCAGAGGTGGTCGCGATCCACGGTGAGGCGGCGGCGGTCGTAGCTAGGGTTTGCTCGGCGCGTCGTGCAGGCGGCTCGGTTCTTCCCATCCTCGCTGGCGACCACGGGAGCGTCGACTCAAGAGCTTCCTCGGCGCCTCATGACCTCCTTCACCGTCTAGATCAGTGGGCGGTGGTGAGCGGTGGCGGCCGGTGGCGAAGAGGAAGGAAGGGAGGCGGGGGCTTGCGGGGCTTTGGGATGGGATCTGGGGAGGCGGAGAGGGAGAGGAAGAGGATAAGAAGGAGGAGGCGCGGTGGTTGCGTGGGGAGGTTTGATGGGGAAAGGTGGCCGGCCACCTTCTTGATCACGTCTGAGCATGGCGAGGCGAGGCGAGGCAGGCAATGGGGGTGTCTGGCGGTGGGGCGGCTAGGGAGGCATGCAAGTGGGGTAGGGCGTGGGCAGATGCTGGGAAGGGAGAGAGGAAAAGAGGGGAGGAAAGAGGGATGTGGTTGTGTGGGGTAGCTAGGAGGGTTCTGGTCGTGTGGGGGCATGTAGAGAGAGGGGAGATGCGAGCTGGGGTGGGGCATGCATGGAAGGGAGAAGGGTCGAGCTAGGTGGGTTAGGGGCATTAGGGTTTTAGCTAGGGGAGAGGGATGGATCTGGGTGTAGTTTAGGATAGATGTAAAAATAGGTTTTTGTTTTAGGGTAGAAAAGAGAGAGGGAGCACTTTGTTTTGTGTAGACTAGATGGGATTTTGGGTTTAACTAGTATGGGGTTTGGGTTAGAAGAGGTGAAGATGGTACTAAACTTGGCAAAGCAAGCTTCATCTGGCTCTAGCAAGATTAAGCAAGAAAAGAGGGAGAAGAGAGAGAGGTGGCCTTATGGGTCCTTCTTTAGCTCAGGCATGATCCAAAAATAATTTGGCCAAGCAAGCACCAAGAGGAGAGGGAGGTTAGTGTTGGGCATGCCCATTAGCACATGTGGGTGCATGGGACATGGGGTAGGAATCTAGCTAAAGGGAAAAGAGAGGAAAGAGCAGGGTTTAGCACTATCAAAACAAGATCAAGCAAGGAAGGAGTGGTTCATTTAGAAAACAAGCAAAAACCAAATACTATGAAAAGGTGGCTATTGCATGGCCCATGCAAGATAATTAATGCCACAATTATCCTTGTGAGAACAAGGATATTAATATGGCACTATTCATCTCAATCCAAAATGTGGACAAGGCCAAGCAAAGATTAGGGTGGTTCCAACCAACAACATGGGCTAGGATAACTCAATAAAATGCCAAGCCCATAATATTGGATGGTGGAATTATAAGGTGGTGAAAGATAAGGTGGTGGAGTCAAAGAGAGATGCCCCAACTCAACTTGGGCATTTAACAATTTAGTAAAACCAAATACAATATCAAGAGGCAACTACAATTAATCATGCACATGAGATAAGAACCAACAAGGAAAAGGTTTTATATGATGCTCAAATGCAAGGGACATGATGACATGAGCATGATGTGATGATGATGCAACAATTATATGTTGGAAGTGGCCCATTTTATTATTAAGACATGTAGCATTACGGGGGTTGAACAACTGGGATGCTACAACTCTCCCACTAAGCAGGAATCTCGCTTGAGATTCTAGGAAGAAGAAGAAGACACAAAGAGAGAAGGATGGTTGGCACGGAGTTCATCTTCACGCTCCCATGTTGCTTCATCAGCGAATGGTGTGACCACTTGCACCTTGCAAAACTTTATGGACTTGTTGCGTCCTTAGTTCTGCGGTCTCAAGGATTTTGGTGGGGTGTTCACGATAAGAGATCTTCTTGGAGGTCTATTAGCTCATGATCCACGGTCTTGCGGGGTCTTTGAAGCACTTCTTGAGTGAGAGATGTGGAAAACATCATGGACTTTGAGTTTTTAGGAGCTCCGATTGCATAAGCAACTTCTCCTCTTCTTCCACGTATCTTGAAAGGACCGATGTATCTAGGAGCCAACTTCCTTTGATCACAAGGCGGTGTGTTCCTCTCATGGGAGTGACACGGTGAGCAGATCACCGAGGCATATACCATATCGTGTGCTTCTGTCATAGTTGCTCTTGGCGACTTTGAGCAATCTTGAGTTCTCGAATGATATGCACCTTCTCCTCACTGAGTCACAATGTCGAGGCCAAACCAGATTCTTTCTCCTGCACTGACCAACCAATCGGTGTTCGCACTTGACCATAGAGAGCCTCGAATGGTGCCATCTTGAGACTCTTCGGAAGCTGTTGTTGTAAGAGAATTGACATATGGAAGGCATTCCTCCCACTTCATGCCAAAAGAGATGGCGCAAGCTCTAAGCATGTCCTCCAGTCTGATTGATTCTCTCCACTTGTCCTTGAGGCGAGGGTGGTAGCGTCTTTGAAGTTCAACTTCGTTCCCAAAGCTTTTGGAAACTCTCCCGAACTTTGAGGTGAAGATGCTCCCACAGTCTGATTTCAAGTGGAACCCCATACAAAGAGACAATCCTGTTGATATAGAGCTCAAATGAATTCGAAATTGTTTCTTTGGTAGGGAAGAAGTGTGCCACTTTAGAAAGCACATCGATGACAACAAAGATTGCATTGTTGCCCTTCTGCGACCTTGGAAAACCGGTGATGAAGTCCATCTCTACTTTCTCCCATTTCCATTAGAGGTAGCAATGGCTGTAGAAGACCAAATGGTTTACGATGGATGACCTTCACTCTGCGGCAGACATCACATTACGAGACATACTTGGCACAATACCTTTTCAACCCAGGCCACCGGTATTGTGTTTTCAAGTCCATGTACATCTTTGTCTGCCGGATGGATAGAAAGAACCGAATCATGTGCCTCCTTGAGCAATTGATCTCTCGGACCGGGTAGTTTGGAACAAACATCCGGTGATCAAAGAAGCGTGCCACGATCATCAACATGGAAGGATTCATACTTGGTGCCAAGCTTAGAGATGAGCTTTACGGTGTGTGGATCACTGCCTGACGAGAACGAATCTGTTCTTCCAAGAGGAGTAGCCGAAGGTTCGGAGATGCCCTTGTTCCACAATTTCGAGGTTCGGTGGAATTCCTCGCACTGAGAGGATCTTGCTCTTCTACCATGAGGTTGTTGACATAAGCTTTACGACTAAGCGCATCTGCCATGACGTTTGCTTTGCCTGGGGTGTAGTTGATGGTCACATCGAAGTCATTGATGGCTTCAATCCATCTCCTTTGCCGAAGATTGAGATCCGGTTGAGTGAAGATATACTTCAAACTCTTGTGATCCGAGAAGATCTCTAGCGGTTCCCAAGCAAGTAGTGCCTCCATAGCTTCAAAGCAAAGACCCTGCTGCTAGCTCAAGGTCATGTGTGGGATAGTTCACCTCATGCGTCTTCAACGGCGAGAGGCATAAGCAACCACTGTCTCTCTTGCATAAGGACCGCACCCAATCCTTGCAAAGAGGCATCATGAGAATATCTGGAAAGGCTTAGATGTATCCGGAGGAACCAAGACTGTGTGGAAGTGAGCTTCTCTTTGAGTGTCTCAAAACTCTCTTGACAAGCGAGTCCACAGGTACTTCTTGCCTTTCTTGAGGAGATCGGTAGAGGCTTTGCTATCTTGAGAAGTTACGAGCAGGCGGCAATAGCTAGCCAAAGAAAACTCCGCACTTCCTTGACATTCACAGGAGGAAGCCATTCAAGTCGATTATAATGGAAGATGATAATAATCCAAAATAGCACCAAGATGGAATTAACCAAGATTAAAGGATACAATTCTTGAGATGATATTAAAATATCAACAAAGTTCATAGCACCTAAAAGATATTAAGCATATCGCACGGTGAAAAGGAGTGTGGTACACAAACATATCAAAGAAAAATTTTCCACAAATTTCGGCATTAAAATACCAATAGATGCAAAATTACTTAACGAATCAAGATTAGTGACTCTCGATCCAATATACAAAAGCGAATGATACAAGTAGTGGTATGGTCGCGACTCCATCCGCACTCAAATCATTACTCCGCATGAACAAGTGGAACACATATCCCAACCCCTTCTTCTTACAACGAAACCTAAGATTGGTACTACGAGCGAACACCCCAAACAAGATAGCGTCGGATACAAAAGAAGATAGATTGCGTCGGTTTACAAAAGCTTCGGTGTGGAATGTACCAAGTTGATAACCAAAGCGGATAAGATAACAACTTGGATGCAGCAGATAGACAAGGACTACACACATACACACACAACCTATGGTACTACGGAAACCCGAACACGTGAATCCTAGTTTGAACTTTGAGAAGAGGATTGAAAGCGTTGCACTTCCTTACGAGAAAGGGTGGGTGGGAGGTAAGAAGAAAAAATGGAAGCAGTCCTACTCGCGTTTTGTTTTCCCTATATACATAACTACTAAAATATTTGCTAGGCCGACAACGACCGTTTGGCTGAAACCACGAAGGTCGGGATGGCTCGATACCAATTGTAACTACCTCGGTGAACTACGCTCCTAGATACAAGCTGGATGAGAGATAGCGGTTGAAATAATGCGGCGGGGCCCCAAAAGCCACTCACTGGTAGTCCTTTCAGACGTCCCAACGCTAACCTCTCAGCGGGACTCTGCAGGCGTGGTCGGCGAAGGATCGACTACGTACACAAGTGGGTATGTCGCAAGCCACCATACAAGAGTACATCACAGCCATCCCATCTAGAAAGAAATGAAATATATAGCAGCATACATCGGCAAGATTCAAATGACCTAGATAGATCTATATTTTAGGATATCTCCTCATACAACACACATCGGTATCATGCGGGCGGCAAAGCGAATCCGAGCGGATAAGAAGCAAATCGGCATAAGATGCGGAGAAATAAGCACATCAACTACAGGTCTCACGGATCCCGTTCGGAATCTCTACACGAGCGATCGTTGCCCACATCGGCTTCTTCCACCCGATGTCGTCACGAGAAGGTACTGTTCATCTGAATCAAGAATTTATCGTGTTAGACCCTAAGAATTTTCGGCAAGTCTTAATGCCTCTAAAGGGGACACAACACAGGGTGGCGCAATTGCGAAAAGATAAACCCTAGCAATTCTGAGATAACGCTAACCATCCGCCTAACCAATGATGAGCGGATGTCCGTGAATTAAATACAACAGTTATAATGGTAATCTCATCCGATCCATCCTCCTCTGCTTACCAACAAGGAAGCGGACGACAACCCCCATCCGTTGGCAATTTTATTAACCATTCCATGAGTATTGCTCTATTTACTAGTCAAGTTGCTTAGTCAAATTCTGGTACTTTAGTTATGCTTGTCTATGATCAAGCGTGCTCCAAGTCGTCCATATCCATGGACACGGCTTTGAGAAAGTTTTACCGGTAGGGTGCACCAATAGCAACACACACTCGATCAACCTCGGAAAAACCAAATCAAAACCCAGCGAGGCTTTCACATTGAACAATCACAAGATTGAGAAATATTTGAGGGCCACCCTTAAGTAGATCCCATAGCGGAGTAAGCAAGCTCAGGCGGCCTCAAGGTCTTGGGTATCACGGTTTGTGAGCATGGGAACCGAAAGTGTGGCTGGGCTTGTCGACACAGCGGAATCGTGTCCCGATCCTAAGCGATCTGTGTGCTCCTCGCCTGATCGTAAATAAAGCGATAATCATGGCATAAATGCAGGATCGTAAATAAAACCTCAAACTAGTTTGTGGCCCCAAGAAATAAGGCGGAATCAAGCTACGGTCGGGGGTCCCATATACCTCCGGATGTGGTTAGCGCGATAAATCAAGGAACAGGAATCAAGTACTCGGGGTCTTCACGGGACACAAGTGAGCGGGAAAAACCAAATAGCAGATGTTGCTCACGGTGCCACTTTCTTTAGTTATCCGAACTACTCGGGTTAAGTTGTTTAGGTACCTCGTTATACAGCAGACTCTCACAAACCCTACACATCTTTGTTCTCGACTGCATGGCTCAAACAACTCTTATAGTAGTGGCTCATGGGATGGAGGAACAAGCTTGGTGGGGTTTAAAAGTAAAGGCTATGCATACTTGGGATTCAATTTAATGCAATCGCGACTCGATGATGCAAGAATAAGATAGAGGCAAATAGGTACTGTATGTATGCAAGCATGTGGTAGTGCTTGCACAGTATCTCGATTGAAGCGAAGGGCGGATCTGGTAGTGCTCTGGTTCTCTTGATAAAACCCACCTTTCGATGTCTATCAGAAAAACCAAACAAACAAGGCCAACATAAATATAGAGCACAAGCATATGAATAAGATCGTCAAGCAAACAATCATGCCATGATGAATGATGCACAATTTACATGGCAAGTAAAGTAGCGTGGCATGGGTGAGGTGTGGGGAACAAGAATATAGCATTTAATTGGGTTTAGATTCACATTTGTTGCCATAATGATTGTTAGTCATTACATAGTTATATGATGCATGCTGCAATTGATGTCATGGATAGCATAAACAGAAAGGTCTCGTCGCTGATCAATTTAGACTACTTATTTGCTAAATTTGGATTTACAAAACAAAAGTTATTAATTATCGAAAATCCGGTGGCATTTGATGTAATTAACCTAAACTTGGAATTTTAGTTGTGCAAAAATCAAATTGGATGGCATATTTGAATTCCTCTCATTTTTCGATATCAATACATATATCATTTGTCTAATTTGGATAAAGTATGCAAAAGTTATTAAAAGCGAAATTGAATTTGGATTTTGGAATTTATTTAACAAAATTTGAATTCAAGCTGCTCTGGGCGTTTTATACTCAGCTCTTGACTGAGTCGCGAGTGGGCAGGGGCATCTACGGCAGTGGCGGTGCTGAGGACAAAAGCGGACATGAGTTGTAAAACAAAGCGGGAGGGTTTTCGCAAAATGTCTGCGCGCCTTTGTGCTTCTTCCACTGTGGCCCAGCAGAAACGAGGCAGGGCCTTGGGGCTCGATCCATGACCCAGCTGGCTTGGCCGGTGACCGGGCTGGCCTACGGTTGATGCTAAGCCGATGCTCGCGTGCTAGATAGGGTGTGGCACGCCGGAAGCTTGCGAGCTGCGCTTTCGCCGTATGGCTGAGAGCGTTCGACGAAAAGATTGATCGCCAGGAAGCAAGCGAGGAAGGCGATGTCTAGGAGGTCGTGGACTCACAGGCGCGTCTTTGGCGTGCTCGATGCAGGCGGTGGTCGCGATCCGCAGTGGTGACGGCGGTCGTAGCTAGGGTTTGCTCGGGCGCGTCAGTGCAGGCGGCTCGGTTCTTCCTCCTCGCTGCGACCACGGGAACGTCGCGGCGACTCAAGAGCTTCTCGGCGCCTCGACCTCCCTTCACCGTCTAGATCAAGCTGGGCGGGTGGTGAGCGGCGGTGGCCGGTGGCGAAGAAGGAAGGAAGAGCGGGGGCTTCGGGGGCTTTGGGATGGGATCTGGGAGGCAGAGAGGAGAGGAAGAGGATAAGAAGGAGGAGGCGCGGTGGTTGCGTGGGGAGGGTTTGATGGGGAAAGGTGGCTTGCCACCTTCTTGATCACGTGCAAGGCATGGCGAGGCCGAGGCAGGGCAATGGGGGGTGTCTGGCAGGTGGGGCAGGCCGGCTAGGGAGGCATGCAAGTGGGGTAGGGCGTGGGCAGATGCTGGGAAGGGAGAGAGGAAAAGAGGGGAGGAAAGAGGGATGTGGTTGTGTGGGGTAGCTAGGAGGGTTCTGGTCGTGTGGGGGCATGTAGAGAGAGGGGAGATGCGAGCTGGGGTGGGGCATGCATGGAAGGGAGAAGGGTCGAGCTAGGTGGGTTAGGGGCATTAGGGTTTTAGCTAGGGGAGAGGGATGGATCTGGGTGTAGTTTAGGATAGATGTAAAAATAGGTTTTTGTTTTAGGGTAGAAAAGAGAGAGGGAGCACTTTGTTTTGTGTAGACTAGATGGGATTTTGGGTTTAACTAGTATGGGGTTTGGGTTAGAAGAGGTGAAGATGGTACTAAACTTGGCAAAGCAAGCTTCATCTGGCTCTAGCAAGATTAAGCAAGAAAAGAGGGAGAAGAGAGAGAGGTGGCCTTATGGGTCCTTCTTTAGCTCATGCATGATCCAAAAATAATTTGGCCAAGCAAGCACCAAGAGGGAGAGGGGGAGGTTAGTGTTGGGCATGCCCATTAGCACATGTGGGTGCATGGGACATGGGGTAGGAATCTAGCTAAAGGGGAAAAGAGAGGGAAAGAGCCAGGGTTTAGCACTATCAAAACAAGATCAAGCAAGGAAGGAGTGGTTCATTTAGAAAACAAGCAAAAACCAAATACTAGGAAAAAGGTGGCTATTGCATGGCCCATGCAAGATAATTAATGCCACAATTATCCTTGTGAGAACAAGGATATTAATATGGCACTATTCATCTCCAATCCAAAATGTGGACAAGGCCAAGCAAAGATTAGGGTGGTTCCAACCAACAACATGGGCTAGGGATAACTCAATAAAATGCCAAGCCCATAATATTGGATGGTGGAATTATAAGGTGGTGAAAGATAAGGTGGTGGAGTCAAAAGAGAGATGCCCCCAACTCAACTTGGGCATTTAACAATTTAGTAAAAACCAAATACAATATCAAGAGGCAACTACAATTAATCATGCACATGAGATAAGAACCAACAAGGAAAAGGTTTTATATGATGCTCAAATGCAAGGGGACATGATGACATGAGCATGATGTGATGATGATGCAACAATTATATGTTGGAAGTGGCCCATTTTATTATTAAGACATGTAGCATTACAGGGGTTGAACAAGCGGGATGCTACACACTTGCCGCCGCCTCTATGGCCGAGCCAGCGCCTCACTCCTCACGCTGCGGCCCGCCTTGACCTCCGGCGTCGGTCTCCGCCAACGCTACCTGCCCCTCCGCCTCGTCGCGACCCGAAACTCCGCCCGCGGCGCGCCCCGTCCGCCGCTCGCCCCTCGCCTCTCTGCGTCACCGGCGGCCCGCATCCGCCGCCTTCAAAATCCGTTCGCCGCGCCGTGCGCCCGTGCCAACCCGTCCCCGCCGCCATGCGAGCTTCGCCTCGCAAGCCGCGCCCTCGCTGCCGCCCGTCGCCCGTCGACGCCTCCCGGGCCCGCAAGCCCGTCGCCGGCCCGAGCCACCTACCTCGCCCGCTCCCGTTCGGGCTCGACACCGCCTCGCCAAGACCCGTCCTCCGCTGCGGTCGGCGCCCTCGCCTTCGGTTTATTTGCGACCTCATTGGGCGCCCGTCGTCGACCCGCGCCCTGCCGGCGGCGGTGGCGCTGCGTTGGCGTCTGCGCATGTAGCTGTCGGTGTCGGTGTGTTGTTGTAATAAAGCGTACCAAAACTCGCCCACATTCCAGGACCTCGGGCTAGATCCCTTGACGCCATCAAATCCCGTACCGAAGGTGCTTTCGAAGAACCACGGACGAACTCCTCTCGGACCATCAAGCACTCCTACACGGACATGAGAACCGATCTTGAATCTAAAGGCGCCGAGTGTTCGGCATGGACCCGTCAAGATCTCCGTCACCAAACCCTCGCGGCCTCCCACGGAACACCGAAACGCCCCAGAACATCGGTCGGCGACACGGATCGACATGAACTTCCCTGGACGCCAAGCTCTCCTTCACGACCAAGACCCGGTGCCCGATCCACTCAAGTTCGCCATCGGCGACAAGATCTTAGCGACTACAAGATTGACACCGACCAAGTCCTCCTTCACGGATGCGACAAGATCTACCCACGTAATCCGAGAATGACCGGTCAGAAACGATCCGTCGAACCCTAAACCCGAACCACGGAACCCCAAGACCGTCGAGAATCCTCTAATGTGTGACCCTTATCAAGAACCCTATTTTATAAATGCCATATTTATAAATTGTTGCATATTGAATTGTTCATGCATGCATCCTTATGCACGTGGTTTGGGGGCCTTATGCCGATTCACCTAATAATTAAATATGGGGCCCATATGCGGGCAAATCTAGTCTCATGTTGGCCTCATTTAAACTTGTGTAGCAAACCGGTGATATATTCTGCCTTGTCAAACAACATTAAATTGCGGGTTAGCTAAATAACATGAACCACCTAATTAATTGTCGGGACCGGTCCGCTTAATCAGCCTAATTACCTTTGCACCTTTGCCATGTCATACATCATGCATGCATCATGCCGATCTTCTGCCGTGTATTAATTATTGCATCTGGTGTTTATTCTAGTGTTTTGCTTCTTCGCGGATAAGGCCGTTGAGTTGATGCGAGTGTCGCCCCGATCTTCGGTTGAACCTTCGACAATGTTTTTCAGGCGAGCATCTCCCCCTTTCTACCTATCTTACTTTTATAGTATTTATTTCCTCCTGTTGATCTATTGCTACCTGTGTTGCGATGCTCTAGTTTTTCGTACCCGTGATATCCCTTGCAGCCTTATATTGCCTTCGACACATCCTATTACCGTTGTTTGGTAGATAGTGGGACTTGCGCGTCGTAGTCGCTTGCTCAAGTGCCGTTGCGTGTCGCCATGTGCCACAGTTGTTGATGTATTGCCGCATGCTTGATGTTGGATATGACTATGGTTTTACTTATCGTTCACTTTAATTCCTGTTTAACAACTAAAATTGAAATAAGCAGAGGCATCGGTGGGTGATAGATCACATTTGGTTTCCAAACGCCCACTTGTGTCCCGTAGGACCCCGAGTACTTGATACCTGTTCCTTGATTTATCGCGCTATCCACATCCGGAAGGTATATGGGACCCCCCTGAGCCAGAGGTTGATTCAGTCTTATTTCTTGGGGCACAAACTAGTTTGAGGTTTTATTTACTATCTGTCTTGATGCCATGCTATACTGTATTTACAATTGTGCGACAGATAGCACCTGTATTTAGGATCGGGACACGATTCGCGGTGTCGACAAGCCCAGTTTTGGGTTCCCGATCGTTCTGACCGTCTACTCAAACCTTGAGTCCGTCTCGAGCTTGCTTGCCGTTGGGTCTACTCAATGGGGTGGCCCCTGAAATATTTTTGAATCCTGTGATTGCTTAGTCGTGAAAGCCTCGTTGGGTTTTGTTTTGGTTTTCGAGGTTGATCGGCGTGTGTTGCTATTGGTGCACCCGGCGGGTAAAACTTTAAAGCCGTGTCCGCGTTATGGGCGACTTGGAGCACGATCTCGACCATAGACAAGCATAACTAAAGTTTATTGCTATAAATTTGACTGTATAATGACTAGTAATTAGCTTCACTATAATGGAATGGCTAAATAAAACTGCCAACAATTGCTTGTTTGGGTGCGTCGCTTGCGACCATTGTACCTGCCTAGTAAGTATTGCAACTTCTAGCGGAAATGGCTGAATAAAAGTACCAACAACTGCTGGGTTTTGGGTTATCTCATGCTAATTGTCATGCTATCTGTATCTGATTAGTAAGTGTTGTAACTATAACGGAATGGTTAACTAAAAGTGCCCACTGCTTACTTTATCAGGATGATTATCTAAACCTGACTAGTAATTGCTGCAATGATAACTGAATAAGTAAAACTGCCAACTGTGTGAGTTCCTCGGTTGACTTCCTCGATTGGACTCGAGGGGGGAAACACCAGGATGGGTTTGTTTGATGTTAGTATCAGGTGGGTTCGGATAGGTCCTTCTTACCCCTACGATTGCCGCCAGTTGTATCGAGTCTCTATAGGTTGTTTAGTGCATGCTACGCTGCCGCTTGATCCACCATACCTTTGTGGCGAGGACCGCGAATTCTAGCCTCGCGTGTCTTGGCATCGATCTTGGCGCTCCTCTTTTCCTTTGCCCTTTGTCAGCACCCTTTTTGTTTAAGCATGTTTTGAGACCGGCGTCGTTAGCGGGGTTACCCTTCCGGGCAGGGTTATGGGCGCCATTGGTTATTCTTCGGCCCCATTTGCATCTTGTCCGTAGCTGGACGCACTATCGTTTTCAAGGTGATTTGGATCTTTGTACCGTATATCTGTATTCTTGACTCATGGAGTCGTGTTATATATATCTGTTCTGTGGGTCCCATCGAGGACTGTTGTGTAATGTTATTACTTCGTTTTCCACCCGCACGAAAGTGCCTGGTGGGCACCTTTGAATCGTTTCTATGCGGGTTTGGCGGGTTTTTGCTAAAACTTGCATAGGTCCGATTCTGACGGTGTTACAAGTCTCCTCGTGTCACCACCGCTGCCCTCGTCGTTGTCCTCGGATGTAGCTCCGCCGATAGACGTCGCTTCAATTGAAGCTTCTGGGTGGTATGATCCCCACGGCGGCGCTAGGGTTCGATCTGGCATGGTGAGGATTGATCGAAGCGAGTGATGAGATGCCACTGTGGAGAAAAGCTTGTGAGTTCTGATGGTGTGTCCCTGAATAATCTCTTCTCAAATCTCAATTGATACATCCATACGAGGATCAATGCAACTGCCGTTCTTGCCCGTGTATTTTCTTGGTTCAGTTCTTCCGAGCAGTGGATTTTTTTCTGAAATTCCTGCAGCATTTAAATCCAACTCAGAGTATCAGCAGATACGGTCATTATACATTTTGGGATTTGATTTCCTCTAGTCTCAAGATTTTCAAGTTATTAGTTTGGACCTATGAACATACTAACCTAGCATCCGTTGGTATCCATTAACGATACAGCTGCTGAACCAAACAAGTTATGGATTTTGTCGATTACGTTTACAGTCCTAGAGGTATTTCATTACGTTTACGTCTGCGTTACCTTTTCCGAACCAAACACCTTCGAGTATTTGACAATTTCTGTGCGCGCACACGCAAGATGTCTCAGTTACAAGGCGACCGAAGCGTTTGGATTATGGAGGTTTGCAGCAATATGGTTCTATTTGGCGTTGTGCTGCATGCGATTTCCAGTTCATGCTCTAGTCGCGTGGTCACTGGTTAGGACTTGTTTGAGTAAGGGAATTCGTCTCCTGAAAAACAATTGGTGCTATACTTTCTTTCGAAACAATGGCAAAACGTTTTCCATATTTCATCAAATATGTTAAGTATTCTGCACCGGCTGACACTCAGTTGTGGGACTTGAGCTTATTCCTGCTCACTAGGGCGGCGGGTTGCATAGGTATAGTGGTGACATTAAGACATGTTCTCCCTATACTGTATTGCTCGACGACTGACAGTGTGGGCAATGGTATGATATGGGCATACCACAGTACAGGAAATATTTGAGGCGCCGACGACCGGCTGCCGTCAGCACAGCGCCAAATTGCTGTCGGCATAGGCTGTGTCGACGGCGGCCATCGGTGTAGCCCCCTTGGCGTACGTCCTGGTCGGCACAGCTCCGTGGCCGTCAGCACAGCCCCTCCCCCTTGGCACAACGTCTTCCAGCGAGCCGCGCGTGTCAGGCAACGGCCGTCTTCGATAACGGTCCAGGCTGGAGCTACGCAGGCCGTCGGCATAGGAATGGAGCTAAGCCGATGGCAAGGCCGTCGGCATAGCCTAAAATAATTTTTTAATATTTTTTTATTTAAATAATAATAATTGTTTAAAATGTTTAAATTGTTTGACTCGTTAATCTCTCACTTTGATCATTTTTAACACTATTTATATTTAATAGTTGATTAAATTGCAGTGTTAGTGAAAGTTTTCGATCAATCACTCATCCTAACACTACTCCAGCTCTAGCACGCTTAACTTCCTCATTCATTTAGAATCTCTTTTCGCAAAGCAATTTACACATTGTTGTCAATATTACGATATCAATCCTATTAATTCTTATATCATCATATCACATGGTTGTATTTTTTGAAATTACAAGCAATTATTTAAGTAAACAACAATCAATAAATAAAAATATTATTGAATTTAAATAATAATATAATGATTTTATTTTTTTCTATTTTTATTTAATATGGAATAATTAATATCTTTAAATCTGTAAATCGAAATTCGGCAAATAATATGTCTAAATTGATTAGAGAAATGAGAGGAATCCAAATATGATATAAATATCAACTTATCACAAACTATATCGTGATTCTTCACTACAAGAAATGTGTTAACTTGTGATCTTCTCGTAGTGACGAGGAATGAAATCGTCATAGAACTATGACGATTTCACACAAGATGGTCGAAGGCTATTTGGAGAGGTCAAAATCCTATAGAATTACGAAGATTTGGTCAAAATCGTCGTAATTTCAGGATAAGAAATCATCATAAACTATAGGATACAACATACATCCTTATTTATGCCCCATTATGACCAATTTAAATCGTCATATCGTCTAAAATATGATATATTGAATTGACTGATTGACCATATCACCAATTATGTCTACGTGGCATGTTATCACTCTTTAGAAAATAAATAAATAAAAAGGTGCAGGTCCAAGAATGGAATACACGACCTTGCCCACAAATTAACAATGACAACCAACATTTAGTTGATGTTTTACTTCTGCTCACTTGTTATCATATCACCACTGATCTAACCAAATAGACTTGCTGTTTAGAAAATAATTCAAAAAATATGTGGCTCTAGGGATCGAACCCATGACCTTAGTCACTTATTAACGATGACAACCAACACGCTACAAAACCTTTGCTGATTTACTTCCGCTTGGTTACCTTCATATGTTCGCCTTTCTCGCGAATAATTAGCTCAAAAATAGGAGGTTGAGGGGATCAAACCAGGGACCTCCTACAAGCAACAAGCGTGCTTAACCAAGCTCCTTCTTCTATTTGGTATTAGAACCGTACTATAGGTTTATGGATATGTATCTTTGGTTGGGCCTGGGCCTTGGCGGACAGACTCCCCGTACTGGGCCTTGGAGTTTGGTAGATAGGTCCGTTTCAGTTTGGGTGGTCTATTTAGGAAAGTTTTTTTCCTTTTTCTACATTTTAAATTCTTTTGTATCTTTTTCATAAGAAGTCCAAATAAATTAATTTTTGTACCTAAATTTTTATAAAATTCAGTATACAATAGTTTTATTATTTTAAAATAGTGAATTTACTAATCTCACATTAGTCCATGATAGAGACAATATCATAATTCAAAATATAATTTTGAAAATAGGGATTTAAATTCAAAATTTTGGGCTTGAGCCTCGCTAAACTTTCATTGGATCTCTGAAGAAACATGATATTATGAGTCTAAAAATGATTTTTTCAAAAAATCACGAGCACTAGATCATGTACATGTAGTTCAAATTGGACTCACTTTCTACCGATTTGGTAAACATTTGTCTTATTCTGAGGATGGGCGAAAGGTTTGAGATACACGGGTTGGGACATTTTCCATCTAAGGTGGACTATTATTTTTGAAAAATGGATGGTAGCATTTTGAAACTTTCATTTGGTGCTTGCTTCACAAAACGTCCTGTTTTTTGCACTCGAAAAATAAAAAATGGTTTTTCCCTACGATGAAATGGAAAAATTCCTCCTGCAACATTGTTCGCCATCCCATGATGCACATGTGTACTGTCTGAGTGCATTATCATAAACTATGCCATGATTCTAGCCATAACATTGGTCATTTGACACGAAAACCATGAAACCTCGAACATGATAGGTCATTTTATGAAGGGTTTTTTGAAACATACTCAATTTACCAAGTTTGGTATTTTTTCTTGCATCTATGTCACATAATAAGACACCACCTTGAAGGATTTGCGTTGATCGGACCGTTTTGAATTTTATGCCCTTTCAAACTATGGTCAAGCAGCGATCATGAATGTTCTTAGCTAGGGATGAGCCTTGCTAAACTTGTGTTGAATCTCTGAAGAAACATGATATTATGAGTCTAAAACAAATTTTTCCAAAAATCATGGGCACGGATCATGTGCGGTAGTTAAAACTGAACCTACTTCCTATGGATTCGGAGAAATTTGTCTTTTTCTTCAACGGAGGACGGAAAGGTTTGAGATACCCGGTTTGGGACATTTGTCCATGTAATGTGGCCTATTATTTTTGAAAAATGGGATGGTAGCATTTTTAAACTTTCATTTGGTGGTTGCTTCACAAAACGACCCGTTTTTTGCGCTCGGAAAATGGAAAATAGTTTTTTCGTACGACAAAATGGAAAAATTTCTCCTGCAACATTGTTCGCCATCCCATGATGTATATGTGTACTGTCTGGTGCATTATCACAAACTATGACCTGATTCTAGCCATAACATTGGTCATTTGACCCAAAAGTCATGAAACCTCGAAAATGATAGGTCATTTTGTGAAGGGTTTTTTGAGACATACTCAATTTACCAAGTTTGGTATTTTTCCTTGCATCTATGTCATATAATAAGACACCAGGCGAAGGATTTGCGTTGATCGGACCGTTTTTGAATTTTTTATGCCCCTATCAAATAATGGTCAAAACGGCTGTCATGAATGTTCTTAGCTGGGGATGAGCCTTGCTAAACTTGCGTTGGATATCTAAAGAAACATGATATTATGAGTTTAAAAAAGATTTTTTCAAAAAATCATGGGCACCGGATCATGTACCGGTAGTTCAAATAGGACCCACTTCCTACCGATTCGGCAGAAATTTGTCTTTTTCGCAGGAGAGGGCGGAAAGGTTTGAGATACCGGGTTGGGACATTTTCCATGTAAGGTGGACTATTATTTTTGAAAAATGGGATGGTAGCATTTTGAAACTTTCATTTGGTGGTTGCTTCACAAAAAGACCCGATTTTTGCACTCGGAAAATGGAAAATAGTTTTTTCGTACGACGAAATGGAAAACTTCCTCCTGCAACATTGTTTGCCATCCCATGATGCACATGTATACTGTCTGGTGCATTATCACAAACTATGACTTGATTCTAGCCATAACATTGGTCATTTGACAAGAAAGCCATGAAACCTCGAACATGATAGGTCATTTTGTGAAGGGTTTTTTAGACATACTCAATTTATCAAGTTTGGTATTTTTCCTTGCATCTATGTCACATAATAAGACACCACGCGATGGATTTGCGTTGATCGGTTTTTGAATCTTTTATGCCCCTTTCAAACTATGGTCAAAACGGCGGTCATGAATGTTCTTAGCTAGGGGAAGAGGCTTGCTAAAATTGCATTAGATATATGAAGAAACATCATATTGTGAATCTAAAAATCATTTTTACAAAAAATCATGAGCACTAAATCATGTACCTATAGTTCAAACCGAACCCACTTCCCGCTGATTCGGCATTAATTTGTCTTTTTTGCCAGGGGTAGATAAAAAGGTTTGAGATACCTGGGTTGGGACATTTGTCCATGTAAGGTCGCCTATTATTTTTAAAAAATGGAATGGTAGCATTTTTAAACATTCATTTGGTGGTTGCTTCACAAAACGCCCCGTTTTTTGCGCTCGAAAAATGGAAAATGGATTTTCCGTGCGTCGAAAAGGAAAACTTCCTCCTGCAACATTGTTCTCCATGCCATGATACATATGTGTGCACAATATGGGCACATTATCACAAACTATGACCTGATTCTAGCCATAACATTGGTCATTTGACACGAAAGCCATGAAACCTCGAACATGATAGGTCATTTTGTGAAGGTTTTTTTGAGACATACTCAATTTAACAAGTTTGGTATTTTTCCTTGCATCTATGTCACATAATAAGACACCACGCGATGGATTTGCGTTGATCGGGCCGTTTTTGAATTTTTTATGCCCCTTTCAAACTATGGTCAAAACGACGGTCATGAATGTTCTTAGCTAGGGGATGGGCCTTGCTAAACTTGCGTTGAATCTCTGAAGAAACAGGATATTGTGAGTCTAAAAATGATTTTTTTTCAAAAAATCATGGGCATCTGATCATGTACCTGTAGTTCAAACTGGACCCACTTCCTGCCGATTCGGCAAAAATTCCACTTGATTCAGAAATCTGCAGGAGATCGCCGGGGGAGCCTTTCGGAACTCGTCACCGGCCAAAAAATGAGAATCGGCATCAAGCAGACCATATTCCAGGCGCGAGAAGCCCCGACGGATCGCTCCCTTTATTGGGAAGATCAGCAGGCCCCCATGCCACCGCCTGCCGGCTGACCCCCTCCGTCGGAAGAGAATGCAAGCTTGCGACTGAACCACGCGCACGCGTCGTCCCATTGGAAGCTAGCGAGGTCGACCGCGAGCATCGTGCCGCCTCCCCACACACCTCCGGGTGACCAAAGGCCGCAATGATGGCAGGTCTAGGTGGGAGCCTAGGCTTATGGCCGCCACCACCACCTCAAGCATGGATGCCCAATGGCTCCATGATGGGGGCGCCGCCCTATGGCCATGAGCAGAAGAACTCCACCCTGCGCGGACGCCACACCCGAGGGAACACCACTGGCGTCGCATGATCAGGGTCGCCGCCCGGATCCGCATCAGAAGATCCTGCGCCGTCCCCAACCACCACTGGAGATTTGTCGCCACGCCGCCGCCCCCAGCACCTTCGGGACTAGGACTCGCCGCCACCAGAGCCGTCGCCGGCGCAAGGGAGGCCACCGGCCTTTGGGTTTTCGGTGGCTAGGGTTTCACCCCGGTGCCGTCTCGGGGAACGGCACGGGAGCCTTTTATTTTTCTTCAAGAGAGATAAAATATATCACGAGTTTCTCATGAGTGGATTTCATATTTTTTGATGTTTTATCTTTGGATTATGGAGGTTTGCAGCAGTATGGTTCTATTTGGCGTTGTGCTGCATGCGATTTCTAGTTCATGCTCTAGTCGCGTGGTCACTGGTTAGGACTTGTTTGAGTAAGGGAATTCGTCTCCTGAAAAACAATTGGTGCTATACTTTCTTTCGAAACAATGGCAAAACGTTTTCCATATTTCATCAAATATGTTAAGTATTCTGCACCGGCTGACACTCAGCTGTGGGAGTTGAGCTTATTCCTGCTCACTAGGGCGGCGGGTTGCATAGGTATAGTGGTGACATTAAGGGTTGCATAGGTATAATGGTGACATTAAGACATGTGCTCCCTATATTGTATTGCTCGACGACTGAAAGTGTGGGCAATGGTATGATATGGGCATACCACAGTACAGGAAATATTTGAGGCGCCGACGACCGGCTGCCGTCGACCTGCCGTAAATTGCTGTCGGCATAGGCTGTGTCGACGGAGGCCATCGGTGTAGCCCTCTTGGCGTACGTCCTGGTCGGCACAGCTTCGTGGCCGTCAGCACAGCCCCTCCCTCTTGGCACAACGTCTTCCAGCGGGCCCCGCGTGTCAGGCAACGGCCGTCTCCGATAACGGTCCAGGATGGAGCTACGCCGACGGCCTGGCCGTCGGCATAGGAATGGAGCTAAGCCGATGGCAAGGCCGTCGGCATAGCCTAAAATAGTTTTTTTAATATTTTTTTATTTAAATAATAATAATTGTTTAAAATCTTTAAATTGTTTGACTCGTTAATCTCTCACTTTGATCATTTTTAACACTATTTATATTTAATAGTTGATTAAATTGCAGTGTTAGTGAAAGTTCCCGATCAATCACTCATCCTAACACTACTCCAGCTCTAGCACGCTTAACTTCCTTATTCATTTAGAATCTCTTTTCGCAAAGCAATTTACACATTGTTATCAATATTATGATATCAATCCTATTAATTCTTATATCATCATATCACATGGTTGTATTTTTTGAAATTACAAGCAATTATTTAAGTAAACAACAATCAATAAATAAAAATATTATTGAATTTAAATAATAATATAATGATTTTACTTTTTTCTATTTTTATTTAATATGGAATAATTAATATCTTTAAATCTGTAAATCGAAATTCGGCAAATAATATGTCTAAATTGATTAGAGAAATGAGAGGAATCCAAATATGATATAAATATCAACTTATCACAAACTATATCGTGATTCTTCACTACAAGAAATGTGTTAACTTGTGATCTTCTCGTTGTGACAAGGAATGAAATCGTCATAGAACTATGACGATTTCACACAAGATGGTCGTAGGCTGTTTGGAGAGGTCAAAATCCTATAGAATTACGATGATTTGGTCAAAATCGTCGTAATTTTAGGATAAGAAATCATCATAAACTATAGGATACAACATACATCCTTATTTATGCCCCATTATGACCAATTTAAATCGTCATATCGTCTAAAATATGATATATTGAATTGACTGATTGAGCATATCACCAATTATGTCTCCGTGGCATGTTACCGCTCTTTAGAAAATAAATCAAAAAAAGGTGCAGGTCCAAGAATGGAACACACGACCTTGCCCACAAATTAACAATGACAACCAACATTTAGTTGATGTTTTACTTCTGGTCACTTGTCATCATATCACCACTGATCTAACCAAATAGACTTGCTGTTTAGAAAATAATTCAAAAAATATTTGGCTCTAGGGATCGAACCCATGACCTTAGTCACTTATTAACGATGACAACCAACACGCTACACAACCTTTGCTGATTTACTTCCGCTTGGTTACCTTCATATGTTCGCCTTTCTCGCGAATAATTAGCTCAAAAATAGGAGGTTGAGGGGATCAAACCAGGGACCTCCTACAAGCAACAAGCGTGCTTAACCACTGGGTTCCTTCTTCTATTTGGTATTAGAACCGCATTATAGGTTTATGGATATGTATCTTTGGTTGGGCCTGGGCCTTGGCGGACAGACTCCCGGTACTGGGCCTTGGAGTCTGGTAGATAGGTCCGTTTCAGTTTGGGTGGTCTATTTAGGAAAGTTTTTTTCCTTTTTCTATATTTTAAATTCTTTTGTATCTTTTTCATAAGAAGTCCAAATGAATTAATTTTTGTACCTAAATTTTTATAAAATTCAGTATACAATAGTTTTATTATTTTAAAATAGTGGATTTACTAATCTCACGTTAGTCCATGATAGAGACAATATCATAATTCAAAATATAATTTTGAAAATAGGGATTTAAATTCAAAATTTTGGGCTTGAGCCTCGCTAAAATTTCATTGGATCTCTGAAGAAACATGATATTATGAGTCTAAAAATGATTTTTTCAAAAAATCACGAGCACCGGAAAAATGATATTATTTTTGAAAAATGGATGGTAGCATTTTGAAACTTTCATTCGGTGCTTGCTTCACAAAACGGCCTGTTTTTTGCACTCGAAAAAATGAAAAATGGTTTTTTCGTACGACGAAATGGAAAAATTCCTCCTGCAACATTTTTCGCCATCCCATGATGCACATGTGTGCACAATACGGGTGCATTATCATAAACTATGCCATGATTCTAACCATAACATTGGTCATTTGACACGAAAGCCATGAAACCTCGAACATGATAGGTCATTTTATGAAGGGTTTTTTGAAACATACTCAATTTACCAAGTTTGGTATTTTTTTCTTGCATCTATGTCACATAATAAGACACCACGCGAAGGATTTGCGTTGATCGGACCGTTTTTGAATTTTTATGCCCTTTCAAACTATGGTCAAAACGGCGGTCATGAATGTTCTTAGCTAGGGGATGAGCCTTGCTAAACTTGCGTTGAATCTCTGAAGAAACATAATATTATGAGTCTAAAACAGATTTTTCCAAAAAATCATGGGCACCGGATCATGTACCGGTAGTTCAAACCGGACCTACTTCCTGCGGATTCGGCAGAAATTTGTCTTTTTCTTCAAGGGAGGGCGGAAAGGTTTGAGATACCCGGTTTGGGACATTTGTCCATGTAATGTGGCCTATTATTTTTGAAAATGGGATGGTAGCATTTTTAAACTTTCATTTGGTGGTTGCTTCACAAAACGACCCGTTTTTTGTGTTCGGAAAATGGAAATTGGTTTTTTCCTACGACGAAATGGAAAAATTTCTCCTGCAACATTGTTCGCCATCCCATGATGTATATGTGTGCACAATACGGGTGCATTATCACAAACTATGACCTGATTCTAGCCATAACATTGGTCATTTGACCCAAAAGCCATGAAACCTCGAAAATGATAGGTCATTTTGTGAAGGGTTTTTTGAGACATACTCAATTTACTAAGTTTGGTATTTTTCCTTGCATCTATGTCACATAATAAGACACCACGCGAAGGATTTGCGTTGATCGGACCGTTTTTGAATTTTTTATGCCCCTTTCAAACAATGGTCAAAACGGCGGTCATGAATGTTCTTAGCTAGGGGATGAGCCTTGCGAAACTTGCGTTGGATATCTGAAGAAACATGATATTATGAGTTTTAAAAAGATTTTTTCAAAAAATCATGGGCACCGGATCATGTACCGGTAGTTCAAATAGGACCCACTTCCTACCGATTCGGCAGAAATTTGTCTTTTTCGCCAGGGGAGGACGGAAAGGTTTGAGATACCCGGGTTGGGACATTTGTCCATGTAAGGTGGACTATTATTTTTGAAAAATGGGATGGTAGCATTTTGAAACTTTCATTTGGTGGTTGCTTCACAAAATGACCCGATTTTTGCACTCAAAAAATGGAAAATAGTTTTTTCGTACGACGAAATGGAAAACTTCCTTCTGCAACATTGTTTGCCATCCCATGATGCACATGTATGCTGTCTGGTGCATTATCACAAACTATGACCTGATTCTAGCCATAACATTGGTCATTTGACAAGAAAGCCATGAAACCTCGAACATGATAGGTCATTTTGTGAAGGGTTTTTGAGACATACTCAATTTATCAAGTTTGGTATTTTTCCTTGCATCTATGTCACATAATAATACACCACACGATGGATTTGCGTTGATCGGTTTTTGAATTTTTTATGCCCCTTTCAAACTATGGTCAAAACGGCGGTCATGAATGTTCTTAGCTAGGGGATGAGGCTTGCTAAACTTGCATTGGATCTCTGAAGAAACATGATATTGTGAGTCTAAAAATGATTTTTTTTCAAAAAATCATGGGCATCGGATCATCTACCTGTAGTTCAAACCGGACCCACTTCCTAGATTCGGCAGGAATTTGTATTTTTCGCCAGGGGTGGACAAAAAGGTTTGAGATACCCGGGTTGGTACATTTGTCCATGTAAGGTGGCCTATTATTTTTTAAAAATGGGATGGTAGAATTTTGAAACTTTCATTTGGTGGTTGCTTCACAAAACGACCCGATTTTTGCACTCGGAAAATGGAAAATAGTTTTTTCGTACGACGAAATGGAAAACTTTCTCCTGCAACATTGTTCGTCATCCCATGATGCACATGTGTGCACAATATGGGTGCATTATCACAAACTATGACCTGATTCTAGCCATAACATTGGTCATTTGACACGAAAGCCATGAAACCTCGAACATGATAGGTCATTTTGTGAAGGGTTTTTTGAGACATACTCAATTTAACAAGTTTGGTATTTTTCCTTGCATCTATGTCACATAATAAGACACCACGCGACGGATTTGCGTTGATCGGGCCGTTTTTGAATTTTTTATGCCCCTTTCAAACTATGGTCAAACCGACGGTCATGAATGTTCTTAGCTAGGGGATGGGCCTTGCTAAACTTGCGTTGAATCTCTGAAGAAACGGGATATCTTGAGTCTAAAATGATTTTTTCAAAAATCATGGGCATCGATCATGTACTGTAGTTCAAGCGGACCCACTTCCTGGATTCGGCGAATTTATCTTCGCCGGTGGACAAAAGGTTTGAGATACCGGGTTGGGACATTTTTCATGTAATGTGGCCTATTATTTTTGAAAAATGGGATGGTAGCATTTTAAACTTTCATTTGGTGGTTGCTTCACAAAGCGGCCGTTTTGCTCGGAGAAAATGGAAAATGGTTTTCGTATGTGAAATGGAAAATTTTCTCCTGCAACATTGTTCGACATCCCATGATGTATATGTGTGCCTGATCTGGTGCATTATCACAAACTATGACCTGATTCTAGCCATAACATTGGTCATTTGACCCAAAAGTCATGAAACCTCGAAAATGATAGGTCATTTTGTGAAGGGTTTTTTGATACATACTCAATTTACCAAGTTTGGTATTTTTTCTTGCATCTATGTCACATAATAAGACACCACGCGAAGGATTTACGTTAATCGGACCGTTTTTGAATTTTTTATGCCCCTTTCAAACTATGGTCAAAACGGCGGTCATGAATGTTCTTAGATAGGGGATGAGCCTTGATAAATTTGTGTTGGATCTATGAAGAAATAGCATATTGTGAGTCTAAAAATGATTTTTTCAAAATATCATGGGCATCGGATCATGTACTTGTAGTTCAAACCGGACCCACTTCCTACCGATTCGACATGAATTTGTCTTTTTCGCCAGAGCTGGACGGAAAGGTTTAGAAACCCCGGTTGAGACATTGTGCATGTTAGGTGGACTAGTATTTTTGAAAAATAGGATGATAACATTTTATAACTTTTTTTGGTTGTAGCTTGACAACAAAACCCTTTTTGGCTCTCAAAAAACTGTTTTATTTTGCAACGAATCAAATCGCAGGAATCTGGCTTCCTCGGATCGGCCATCCATGACTGATCTGGGTCATTAAAGTTCCATCCAAGGGATGTCCTTTGCTCAAACAAACACACGCACCCAGTCTTCCTGGCTGCTAACCCTAACCTCTCCAGATCGTCTCCAGCCGAACCCTAACCTCCCGATCGCCTCCAGATCCTCCAGATCGCCTCCCCATTCACCGCCTCCATTAATTCCCGTGCGCCGCCGATCTCCCCGGTCGAGCCTCCAAACCCTAGAGCTCTCTTCCGCGTGCGCCGCCACCACCCCTCGATCCTCGCTGCCACGACCTAACCTCCAGATCCCATCACTGCGCTCCACCCACGCACATCCCACCCAGAACCGCCCGCCCCCACACACTTCCCTCCCCATTTCCCTCGATCTTCAGATCGACCGCCGCAAGCCCAGGAGGAGCTCTGTGGACGGTGCTTCCACCCGCTGATCGGAGGACAAGCTCCACCTCGACCCAACGGCCGCCACCACCGTCTAGGAGGCGAAGAGTAGGCGGGGTTCCTACTCGTGGACACCAAGACGCGGCCGAGTAGGTCGACTCGCGATTCTTGGGAACACTGCAGGAGGAGCATGTCGAGGGTGGAGGCGGCGGCATGGCACGGACTAGAGGCGATGGCGCGGACGCCGACCTAGGCACTAGAGGCTGGAGCGTGCTTCTCCACCAAAGCATGGATGGGATGGAGGTCGAGCTCGGTCTAGCGTCTCCGGTCTTGGCCATGGCGGGATGCTACAGATCAAGGACGGCATAGGTTTCAGGAGCAGCGGCTGCTCTGGATCCCAACCATGCTGCGGCACTTCCAGGTTGTGTCTCTCTCTTCGCCCTACCTCGCCCCTATCTCTCTCGGGTCCTCTCTCATCACCTCTATCTGCGGTCCCCTGAAATACCAAATGATAAGAGATTTGCATCCCCTGAAATAGGTAATCGGTGCTAATTGAAAGATTCAGACTCTTTCACTTCTTGAAACCTACAGTTTTAAACATGTTATACATGAGGGTATAGGTTTTATATTACTATTGTCCTTAGGTTTTGTTCAGTTGTTTCTAGCACCAGTATTTCTTCATAAGAGAAGTCTAAGATCTTGGTTTGTTAGTTATCTTTCTGCCATTTAGAATGTTTCCTGTCTGCCTGTTTGGTTTGTAAACCAACTTTCAATGATATTTCCTTTCTTGCTGATATGTGATCATCCTTGTGTGGAATATTTGACAATGTACTTGAGATGGTTAATACATGTTGTTCTGTAACTTGAGATATATCCTCTAGAACAGTTTGCCTTGGTCCAATATATGAATATTTGACTATGTTAATAGCTGCCTGTATGCTTACTACTCAATCTGTACTCTGAGAATATATATGTTCACATGTACACTTGACTGGGGTACTGTCCGACTTGATCGCTAGTTGTTTAGTCTCCGTCTCCTGCGTTCTCTTTCCATATACTACTGCGTAAATTTATCTTGTGTTTGTCCTCTGTCTTCTTGCGTATTGAGAGAGTTTTTGAGATTGATTCAACTATCAGTTGCTATTTTCTACTACTATATGTAGATGTGCGTTGATTTTATTGAACTAGGACTATAGCTAGTACTTAGTATTTTCAGGATGCATGGGTAATCTTCAGAGGTTGACATTTCAAGATCAAAATTACTGTTATTAGATCAAAATTACTGTTAGTATTGACAAAATTGTTGTTAGTATTGTCAGGATGCATGCAGAATGTTGTTTTGTTAGATCAAATGCATGTGTGTATATTTTATTAAGTGAATCACCGATGAACTACATGGGTAATGGTTATTTTATTGCATCATAGTCTTAGCATCTTGATAATTGTTGTTGTTAGATGCTGGAATATGTCGTCTTTTCTTCTACAATCTATTGTCTCTCTTTGTGCATCATCGTCGATTCTTCATAAACTATTGCTAGCTGGTTATTTGAAATCTTATTGTCATTTTTTTGTGTGCATGTTCGAGCTCTGTTTAATAGATGATCCCTGGCTGATAACAAGGAGTCGTGGACACCTTCATCAATCACTTTGACGAGCATGATGGGTCCAGTTCCGTAGACCGAACCGCTCTTTATCTTTGGATGTCAGGCATGTTTCCTCCTTGCTTTCTTGTCCGTGCCTACTAGGCTCTGGATCTGTTGGTTAAATTTTAGGGAGTTTTCCTTATAGGTTGCAAATTATGGTCACCAGCAACCAGATGCACCCTGTACAGTTTGGTTCTCTAGCCTAAATGATGCAGATGCCTTCTTCTTCCATGCATGAATACCTGTGTTTTATCACTATTATGTCTCTCATGCTGATTGGTAAACATACAATAGCTCGCAATTAAATAACCACAAATTTTTACGGGAGAAGTGAAGTTCTAATAAGCTACTGTTGCAGTTTCTATTGTTAATGATTAAACTTGTGAAAGTTTCATGGTGGTTGCTAGTGATATGTGTGTAACCTTAACCTGAACCCTTTTTTGTACTATGGAGTATTTCCTGAAAGGTTTTTTGTAGCATGCTTAACTTGTGGAGTAAACCTGTGGAGTATTTCATGGAGCTTAATTTTCTTGCTGCTGCTCTTTTCGTGTACATGGACTATTTCCTGGAGCTTAATGTGTGCTAGTACATTTGTTCTATCTAGTACTTGTAGTGTCCTAGTCATGCATTTGATGAACTAAATGTGTATATTTGAGTGCTAGTAGCGATTACTTTTGTGATCTTCTAGTCCTATTGAACTTGTCTCTGTAACTTTATTACTGAATGTAGGACTTCCTAGCTTGTGATTATTGAAGTTTTCTCAAATTAATTTATCTTGAAGAATAAATATCGAGAAGTTTCTATTTCTGCAGTTTTGGTGATTACTATTCTTTCAATTTTGGTGATGAAAACTGCACTTGAACAGGGTATGTTGCATTATCACTATTATAATTTTGGTGATTCAAGCGCACTTGGTGAAACTCCACTTAGCTGTATTTTTTGCATTAACTTGGTTAATTCCTGATTGCCAAATTCAGGTCCGAGAGTATACCTGCATTGCTTTCTTGCGGAGGAGTATACCTGGAGGTTCTCTTTCGTGCCCTGGTGGATGCTCTGCCCCTGCTAGGTGGGGGTGAGCTGCCACCGGTTTATTCGGACGAGCTCTTTGGTGGGGCAGGCTACGGCGAGCTACTAGGATCGATCCGGTGACCAGCACGTTTGAGGATCCATCCGGCTGCCGTGACTCTTTGGGATCGATCCGGTGACCGTGCATTTTGAGGATCCATCTGAATGGAGGGAGTACTTCTATGTGTAATAATATTGTTTGTGTGTGGTATGTGAACCTAGCTGCACGTCATGGTGTTCTGGAATTCAAATGGTGTTGTCAAATATTTATAGTTGTTTAGATTGTATCCTTTGTTTCATTGTATATCTACTGGGAAAATTAACTTCTTTATATTTTTTAATTGGGCTATTGAAAGTAAAGAGGCCAAGGCCCTAACAATATTGCACTATTGAAAGGCTACTATTATATTGGACCAGTTCTGTAACAAGGCCTATGAAGCTGAGACCCATACAATTTGACTCATACAAATTCTGAATAAAAGGCTAATAAAAGTAAAATGAATGGACGTAAAAAGGCCTAGGCCTCAAAAAAATTCATCCTGAAAAGGCCACGACCTAGAAGAAAAAAAGGAAGAATTAATGGTCTTGGCCCATGTAAGCAACCAGAATGGATCAGGCTGAATTTGCACTACGATGTTCTCGTTTTGTCATAATTTTGCCACGTAGGATTGGCCACGTAGGATCTGACTGCACGGCTAGATACCCCTTGACGATATTGGATCGTCATGTTATGACGATCCAATATCGTCATAGACGGTTATGACAATTTCACAAAAACGTCGTTGTATGCAATTACTAACGCTTAGTTTTTGACGATAATTTTTTCGTCATAAGATCGTCATATATTGTAGACAATGACGATTCAGTGACGAAAACGGAGGGTCATGTATCAACAAATTCCTTGTAGTGCTTATCATAATTTTATTTGCCCGTTTATAACGGCACGCATAAAGATTCTTAGCTCGGGGTTGAGACTCGCTAAACTTGAAGTTGATCTATGATGAAATGACATATTTTGAACCTAAAAATGATTTCTATATAAAAACATGAGCATCGGATCATGTACCTGTAGTTCATATCTGACCCACTTCCTGCCGATTCGGCAGGAATTTGTCTTTTTCACCGGGGATACACTAGTGCAGAACGGCCCATGTGTCCCGGTTAATAAGGGCCTTTAGTCCCGGTTCCCCAACCGGGACGGAACAATCGGGACTAAAGCCCCAACCTTTAGTCCCGGTTGCCCTACCAACCGGGACAAAACAAGACAATATAGATCCAAGTTTCGAACATATTACATTCGATATACGGATTTCATGCACTACATACAAAATAAGATCTTTGTATAATCCCTATTGCCTATACACACCCGCATAGTATTTTCCTTTTGGGTCTATGACTTCTACATCCAAGAATCCCGCCAATTCCTCCTGAATTGCTCGTACGCGATCCTTTGGCAGAAGACCATCTCGTAGACATTCGATCTGATTTAAAAAAGGAGTCAACCTATATGAATGAAACTAAACACAATTTTATGGTAATTAAAAACTATATAAATTGTTTACGTACGTTAAGTTGCTCTAAATTTCTGCCCTTCTCACAACACGTCTGACGGATGAACTCGCAAACATAGTATGCACATAAATTGTTCCCTGGTCCCTACGTCAGGCACTACGAAACGAGTTAATCAAAATAATAATCAACCATGATAATAACGATATCAAAACTAGAATCAAAGAGATGCGTGGATATAGCTAGTGGTGCTTACATCTAGTGGTTTAAATGTAAACTCCTCTTTCCTAACAGCCCTAGCCTTTTTGGTGAACTGTTTTCAAGCGTTGCCCGGCGAAGAAAACGAATAAAAGAAGTTATTAATTACTTGATATCATAAAAATCACGAACGTTGCTGATATAGTGTCGTAATGATTAGAATTACCGCTAGAGAATCATCTGCATGTCCTTCCACGTCTCAAGGAGTTTATGTTTCGAGTCCATGACTAGTACCCGTCCTTTGTCAGGTTGAATGATTAACATAATATAGTGGAAGCTGCGCATGCATAACTCATCAATTATATACTTAATGTCGAGTAAGCGAAATAGAAAGTGTATACAAGACAATAACACTCACTCGAAGTTGTAAGGAAATAGTATTTCCCTTTTGGTTTCTTGAAACCTTAACGCGTGTACGATATTATCCTCCGTATCCTTGGGTTTTGTTTTGAGATTAGCCTTATGAACCCAATATGGGTCAACGAACCCAATGTCATAGATTTGTCCTCTTCTGCATTCGAGAATCTTCATTACGCATATTATAGTATGATTATATACATGCAATAAATGAGGTGAGATAGCTAGAGACTAAATTAATTACAGAATTAGTACTTACAGACAATAGGCACTGATGATCGATTTGTCCAAGGCGTCTTGATTGAATAATTGAAATAGTTCAACAAATTCAATGGCTATCATGTCATCTACTTATTTCCCATAATGATTTTTTGTAACCCTCAGCATTATCCAGTTAGCCCCGGCCTTTGTAGCATGCATGTACTAGTTATGCAATCTTCGCATTTTTGTTGGAAGATTATTTACCTCCTCAGGTTTGACGAGAGGTTTGCCGTACTGGTATTTGTATGCTACTTCACCAATGGGGAAGTACTATAACTGGGATAAGTAGTGGGCAATAATCATACCTTGAGCAGCGGCAGCTTCTCTGTATATTGCAACTACATCTGGATCATACTGCTCTTGACGCATATTTGCTCGACCCCACATTGGTATCACGAAATCACCTTGAGAGGCGCAAGATTGTTTTGTTTGTTCTACGGATTTGGGCAGCAGATTTCTGCTTGCATCGATCTTGATCTTGACAGTTGATTGTTGTGCCACATGTGACTTGAGAATAGAGCGCTCATAGTCTGATGATAGCTTTGGCTCGGGTTGGTGAAGGGCTTTTAGCATTTTGAACACTCGGCTTTTTTCTTCTTTGGTGCTGGGGAACTCTGGCTCTTTCGGTCGCCTCAGGTTAGCGAAAAACTCTGTCGTTTGTGCCTCAACGATCGCCGTAGTCTTTTCTTCAGTAGAGTCATAATCTCTCTTGGGAGGAACCTTTGGTACTTTTGGAAGAGGCTCCTGTTTACGTGTCGGCGATCGCTTACCACTCCGCAGAGTAGCGGTGGTACGCTTACGCTTTTTCTGGCGCGGTGATGGCTCTTTGGGCGATGTCTGCTTGGATCTTGGTGAGAACGAAGGCGGCTGCATGGCAGCGGCGACAGCGTTGGAGGCAGGTGGCGGCAAATATGGCCTTGGTGTGTGATTTGGAAGAACGATACATTTCTTTGGCCATAGAATGGTGACGTTTGTTGCTTCTATCAGTTCAGTCACATCCCCTTCACCTGCAGGGTAGTCAAGCTTCAAACCTTGAAAGGTGGGCGTGATCTCATCCACCCCGACAACAGCGTACCCCTGTGGAACCGGACGACAATGGTAAGTTGGTGTGGCCCCAATTGGTAAGGCATAGCCGACCGCCACCTTCATTGATATGTTCACAACTTTGACATGTAGCTCGCAGTGTGTCATCTGTGTGATATCATCCACTGGGTAGCCAACACGAGCCATCGTCGGTGCACCACCGTCATCGTCATTTTCATCACCCGGGACCTCTGTGGAAGCTGCACTGCTTTTTGATTATTCGATAGGCCGGTAGCATCGAATGCAGGTTCTACCACCATGTGCTGCTAAGATGGGCCGGTAGTACCTTGCTGACTAAGTGCGTTAATTTGATCTTGTTGTTTCTTTATTCGTTCTTCAATTATACGCATTCGCTCTTTCTGAATATCTGCATCAACTTCTGCCTTGTCCTTTCTCCTCTTACGGCTTCTATCAGGATATTTCTTCCTCTCTTCGGGAAACCCAGTGCTCCATGTTTGGGAACCTATTGTGCCTCGTGTTCGTCCATCATGTTCCTTATTCCCAAGGGCGAGTGTGAGCTCATTATTCTCTCTATCGGGAATGAAGTCCCCATCTTTAACAACCTTTACTGCTTTTCTAATATTCTCGATTGGCAAGGGGTCTTCTTTATGTCGTATGTTATATATAGACTTCCCTTAGGAGTCCAACGTGCCCCCATGCCCGTAAAACCAATGCTTTGCATGTTCGATCCAATCGTCTATCTCTGGGATGATCTTTTTAGCACGCAGTTCATACTCATGTTTCTTCCACTTAGGAATGCTAGCCATGTAGCCAACTTGCCCCATAGTATGGTGATACTTCTTGTTAGCGACATTGACTTATTATTCTGAGACATTTTCTTAGCATTTTCAGATGTCTTGTAATTCACAAACTTAGCCCAGAATGGTTTCAACTTCTGATACTGAATCTTCTCGAAATCCGGAGTCTTCTCTTTCACGACATAGTCAAGGTGCAATCTTCTCTTCCAGTTGGTGAAACACTAGGCCATCTTCTTCATAGACCACTCCCTAAACTTCATCTCCATGGATTTCGCATGTTCTAAGGCTTCCTCAACTGGATCCTCCGCATTTGGATCCAGCTCTACCTTTGGTAGTTTGAAATTAAGCATGAGCCTCTTCCACAGTAAATCTTTGGCCATGTTAGGGACATATAAACATGTTCCCTCTTCTTCCGCATCAGCAGTCCTATTCCAATTTCGAATGGTGATCGGGGTGAAGTCCCTAACGATTACTCCGCATTATGCCACAAATTTGTTTGCGACAACAACGGGAGCCGTCGGTTTGCCGTCTTCACCGATTTCTTCGATCCTGAACCTCTCATGGTCTTCCAACTTTTTGGTTGGGCCTCGTCCGCTCTTTTCAGTAGATTTGTTCGATCCGGAGGTCTAAAAGAATAAAGATCGTCGTTACTATTTCTATATAGACAGTAGATGATTAATTAATGAATTAATTATATTACATGCACCTCGCCGAAGCGGTCATCTTCTCGATCACACAAGGCATCGCCTTCTCCCTCGCGGAAGGCATCACCTTCAACCTCAAACAAGTCGTCTCTTCCGGCAAAAATAGGATCACCCTCACTGGAGTTGTTCGGTAACTTCGATACATCTAAATTTTCTTCCCCGTGGATCACACCTTGGATCAACTCTTCCTTTTCTTCGTCTCTACCGTTTGGTTCCATATTTTCTGCATAGGTGGAAAAACGGATAAGTCAAAGCGGCTAAGGGAGAATGTTAGGTAGGGTGGTGAGAGATTTAAACTCTAATTCAGAGAAACCCTAATATATACATACACAATAATAAAAATGAATTTAAAATATTTACAATAATAAAAATCAACTAAAATCAATATTCCGGAGTTCCGAGTGGTGCAAAACCTAGTTCGGAGCAACCTCAGATGCATATGAGATGGGTCACTTATACTATTTTGGTATATTATTTATACCAAAATTTTGGTATATAATTTATATTTTTCTCATTTATGAATATTAAAATATGAATTTTCAAAGTATTAATACTTATAAAATATTTATCAAATAGTAATTATTTAAATAGTTTACATAATAATGTATGGTAATAGTTTTAAGTTATACATTTTATTTTTCTAAAAAAATTCATATATTAAGCATATTTTTCTGAATTACTAAACAATAGTTATTAAATTTATAAGATTTATTCATTTCCTATTGGAAAAATAGTATATAAAAATATGATAATATACATATACATATACAAAATATGATAATGTATAAAAAAAATATGATAATATACATATACATATACTACTTAAATCATCTAACATTATTTACAACTAAATCATCTACATACACCTAAAATAATCATCAACTAAATCATCTACATCATCTAAATACACCTAAATCATCTAACAACTAAATCATCTACATACACCTAAAATCTAAATAATATACATACATGCATACACACCTAAAATATAAATATATATATCTACATACATGCATAAACACATAAAAGGGAAGGATTTCTCAAAAAAAACCTAAAAGGGAAGGGCCTCTTAGGTGTACGTGTGGTGCCGTGGTGCTATGGCGGTCGAGCAGTGGCGCTATGGCGGTCGGGGAGGAGAGGGAGAGGCGGGCTGAGTACCGGCAGGTGGCGGTGTGACAGCCTGTGGACGGAGGCGAAGGGCCAGGCGTGTGACGATGGGCGGAGGCGGAGGTGGGCGGCGGTGTTGACGGCGACGGTGGGCGTGCAAGTACGGGGCAGCCTGCCGGCATCGTGGGGATCGGGGCGGCGGCGTCTCCCCTGCTGTGTGCGGCGCATCAGGTTGCAGAGAATGGAGAAGGGGAAGAAGAATAAGAAGAAGCGCACACAGATATAAAGGAAGGACCTTCTGTCCCGGTTGGTGGCTCCAACCGGGACTAAAGGGTCATACGTCCCGATTGAAGTTACCAACCGGGATGTAAGCTTCACTTTTTCTTATATATTTTGGGCCGTTCCCAAGCGGCGCGCGCAGTGGGCCTTTAGTCCCGGTTGGTGGCTTCAACCGGGACGTATGACCCTGTTTTCAGTTTTTTTCACGAATTATCTCTCTATTCCCGTCTTATTTTTTATTTTGGGGTTTAAATTTGTAATGTTTTTAAATGATAATTAATTTAGAATTTAGGAAAACTTTAAACATAAAAAGTGTTTGAATTTGAATAATTAATTCAAAACCATTTTCTATTTTTAAAAATAATTAATGTAAGATTTTAAACTATGAACCATTTAAAATTAAAAATGAATTAACTTATATTTTTTATATATTAATTTGGAATTTAGAAAAACTTTAAACATAAAAAGTGTTTGGATTTGAATAACTAATTCAAAACCATTTTTTGTTTTTAAAAATAATTAATGTATAACCATTTAAACTATGAACCATTTAAAATTAAAAATGAATTAACTTATATTTTTTGAATATTAATTTGAAATTTAGAAAAACTTTGAACATAAAAAGTGTTTGGATTTGAATAACTAATTCAAAACCATTTTTTGTTTTTAGAAATAATTAATATAACCATTTAAACTATGAACCGTTTAAAATTAAAAATGAATTAACTTATATTTTTTAAATATTAATTTGGAATTTAGAAAAACTTTAAACATAAAAGTGTTTGAATTTGAATAACTAATTCAAGACCATTTTATGTTTTTAAAAATAATTAATGTAACCATTTAAAATATGAACCATTTAAAATTAAAAATGAATTAACTTATATTTTTTTATATATTAATGGGCGGGAAGAAAAGGACGAGAAATAATGGGCGGGAAGAAAATTTTATTACGATAGAACTAGAATTAAAGTACATATCGAAACTAACACTAAGTTACATAAAGCACGAGTTAAAATTAAGATACATAGAAGAACTGAAAAATAAGATACATGGCCAGATTAAGTCACAATCGGCCAAATTTGTTTTGCAATGGTGGAGTGATTCACTCATGCTCCTGCGTACTCCTGTAATACTCGCCACTATAGTCGTCATACTCGCCGCGGCCATCGTTGCTGTCGTCGTCGGGGTCGCCGTAGTTGAACCTTGAAGGCTGAGTACGAGTGGGCTGGAATTGAGGATAGCGCTGGCGGGGGTTAGGGTCAGCGGCCGTGCCATAGGCCATGACGCTCTGGAGAGTTCGGTCGCGCCACCACAGCCGACGGCCTCATTGAAGTTCGGAGGAGGTGGGCCATCCTCCTCGTGCCTGGCGAGCGCCCTCTCATGCTGATCCCCGAAGAAGGCTTCCCAAGTCAGGAAATAGTCGGGATGCCAGTTGGGATTCCTCCGCTGCTCCGGCGTGAGCTCGAAGTAGTAGTGGTTCGTGATGGCCATCCGGCGCACCACACCTAGAGGGATATGAGAAACCGGCACACCTCCGGTGCTCAGCATCCAGCCGACGGGAGCCTTGATGGCAAGCAGGCGAGGTAGTTCAAGGCACAAAGGGCCTCCGCCTCCCTAGGGGTTAGTCGTACGGTGGATATTATGTGACATAGTTGCAAGGAAAAATCGCGTGGTGTGATATTATGTGACATAGTTGCAAGGAAAAATATCAAACTTGGTATACTGATTATGTCTCGAAAAAACCTTCACAAAATGACCTATCATGTTCGAGGTGTCATGCCCTTTCGGTCCAAGAGAAGGATGTTATGTGTTGAATCGCGACATAGTTTGTGATATGGTGCCCATATTGTGCATGCATGTGTATATTGAGATGGAGAACAATGTTGCAGGAGGAAGCTTTCCTTTTCGTCGCTCGGAAAAGCCATTTTCCATTTTCGGCATAAAAGGCAGATCGTTTGTGAAGCAGCCACCAAAATGCGATTCTGAATGCTACCATCCTATTTTTCTAAAATAGTATATCACCTTACATGAACTATATCCCAACCGGGGGATCTCAAAACTTTTTGTCCTTTCCAGGTTAAAAAGAAAAATGTCTGCCGAAGCAGTAGGAAGTGGGTCCGGTTTGAACTAGAGGTACATAATCTAACGTCCGTGATTTTTTGAAAAATCATTTTTAGACTCACACTATGTTTTTTTTTCAGATATCCAATGCAAGTTCTAATATTCTCATCCCCTATCTTCACGCACGCAGTTTTGACCAAAGTTCAAAACGGGCATAAAAATTCAAAAAAAAGGTCCGAACATTGTAAATCCTTCCATGGTGTGATATTATGTGACATAGTTGCAAGGAAAAATATCAAACTTGGTATACTGATTATGTCTCAAAAAACCTTCATAAAATGGTTTGAATTAAAAACCAGGGCTAAAGGGTCGTGGGTATAAATACCCACCCTGCGCGCCCCGGTTCATGCACCGAACCGGAGCACGCAGATCCCCTCGCGCCTCCGTCTTCCTCCTCGCACGGAGCCACCATGCCACCGCGCCGTTAACCACCGCGTCGCGCCTTGCCCCTCCTCGCGCCGCCCGAGCCCATGTAGCCCACGCCCGTGCCGCCCATCCCAGCGCCCAGCGTGACTCTGCCGCCTCGGCGACCGCCCCTCTCTACCGCCCAGCGCCTCTCGCCGACGTCGCGCCGCCCTCTCGGCCGGTGAGCCTCCCCACCGTCTTGCCGCCCTCTCGGCCACGTAGCTTAGTTAGGGTTAATTAGTTATAATTAGTGTAAATAATTTAGTTAGTGTATTTGTTAGTGTAATTTAGTTAGTGTTATTAGTTGTTAATATAGTGCTATTAGTGTTAATATATATAGTTTTAGTTAATGTAATTTTGTTAGTGCTATTAGTGTTAATATAGTTTAATTAGTTAGTGTAATTAGTTAGTGTAATTTTTTGATAGTGTAATTTAGTTAGTGTTTAATATAGTTTATTTTAGTGGATACTATTTATTTTCGTCATGGTTAAAGTATATAGGTTTAATTTTAGTGTTTAGGAATATGTTGATTCCTCATCCTCGTTCACTTGGCGTGAATAACGGAGCGCTACTAGACAATGTCGCCGGGCATCCACGGGGCTGGGCTCCGCCGGGCTGGCACTGGGAGGTGCTACCAGCCGGGGGACATTGTCTAGTGAGGAATCCAGGTGTCGTCGTCGACCCGGATCTTCTGTGGTGGCGGCGAGTGGTCGAGTGCGTTGCGAGAGAGGCCGACCCCGGCAGGTGGTACAACATCGTGTCAGGGAGGAGGACGAGCACGTGCGATGCTACATGTACATTTTAGAAGTTCGGGTCGCCAATACCTGGCAGCTTCTTGAGCAAATTACGAGATATTCTCGGTGATGGTTCCTACACTTTGGGTGCACACCTCCCGCGGCTCAGTAGCCGGGGCTCAACGTCTTCGCTGAGCTAGCTAGATGTGTAATAGGGTACCATCTTGTATTCGAGATGTATTGTTGTTTAATTGGTACTTTATCTTTCTTTATCGCATTGTTTAAGCTGAATTGCTTTATCTTCCTTTATTTTATCGCATTAAGCAAAATGGTTTTATCTTTGTTCTGTATTAGTTAAGTTATAGACGGTAGAGACAACAAAGAGAACATCATATAAAACATGACAGATGAGGGTATAGGAAGTTATCATTACGATGGAGCAGGCGACGATGGAGATGATGATGGCTCCCAATACCTCAAGTTGGATGAAGCCGACAGAAGAGATGACTATGATGGCCCCTCGAAACACTTCTAGCCGGCGGAGATAATGTTGCGAAGGGACCAATAGCATGAAAATTTGTCTATGGGAGCCTCTGGTCAGTGATGAGGTATTCGATGATCTGCCAACACATATGCGACTGTTGCATATCTGGTACTTGAAAGTCACAAAGGAAAGGAGACAATTTCTCTTATGTAAAGTTGGAGAGGAGTACTTTCATCTAGATGAGATCTCCATTGAACTTTGTGAACTATTTCAGTTATTCAATCTGGACGCAGTCGACAAGTCCCTCCTCAGCTGCTATTGTCTGTAAGTAATTAAGTCACTAACTCAGCTCGTTCAATTCATTTCCTGTCGTTATCATCACTATATCTCCTTATGTATGCTATTATATATGCAAAATGAAGATTGAAGAATGTAGAAGAAAGTCAATCTACAGCATTGGGTTCGTTGACCCAAACAGAGTTAATGGACATACGGTAATAAATAACCTCGATGAAACGGATGATAACTTGCTAACGTTTTTAATGGAGCAACATTACAAGACACAAATTCTATTTCCTTACAACTATGGGTAAGAGTCTTACTGTCTTGTACACATTCATTTTTTGTTTACTAGATGTTAAGTGTATATAAACGTGCGCAGCTACCACTGGATTCTTCTAAACATTGACGTTGACCGTGCAAAAATAGAAATCCCGGACTTGTTAAAGAAGCCGATGAAAGACTACCACAGCATAATTGATTGCCTTCAAAAGTAATTTCAATCATTATCGCACTATATCTGTCTCTTTCGTTCATTCTCTGAGATGTAAACTAATTAATAACTCATTCATTTTTTTATTGCCAGACAGGGTTTGGAAAAGGTTCACGAAGGAGGTTCGGGGTGAATGGCGTGAGGAGCTCATTTTTCGTACGGTCCCGGTAAGTAATACGAGCTAGGGACTAATTTATGTGGATATTACAATTATCATTCATATAATTATCATGCTTGATTATTATGTGATTGAATTATATTCTCGATCGAAAAGTGTGCGACGCAGCCACAGGGGACTAATTTATGTGGATATTACGTATGCGAGTTCATTCATGGGTGTATGGAGCAGGACACAGACTTTCTTCAAGTACGTAAACAATATATTCGTAATTTATTCTATACCATAGTTTTGTTGAGTTCCATTCATAATGATCTACTTCTTTATATATAGTTGGATGCGATGCGGGATAAGCTCCTACCACATGAACGCCTACTACAATTCAAGAGGAGTTGTCGGAATTTTTGCTCAGGGAAATCATAAACACAAAAGGAGAGAACAACGTGGATATACTTTCATGTAATCGTGGATAGACACAAAAGGACAGTATCCGTTGTAATGATCT
Organism: Avena longiglumis; assembly: GCA_030063025.1. Classification (NCBI taxonomy): domain Eukaryota; kingdom Viridiplantae; phylum Streptophyta; class Magnoliopsida; order Poales; family Poaceae; genus Avena; species Avena longiglumis. Next base: position 14,096,871 of record CP125977.1, on the reverse strand, counting down.
TCGTGTAAATCAGTTAGACGAGCTCTAGTCTCGGTTGTGTATATATTTATGTCTTTATATAATCGTGAGAGTAATTATATTATATATGCATCAATGTATACAGCATATAGTAGCGTAAAATAATATGTATATGAAAACACAAAATGAAAAATAATCAAACACAAAAAAAGAAAACCCTAAAAGCCTAAAACCCCACCTCCTGCCGCGGCAGCAGTTTGGTGCAAAACGCTGCCGCGGCAGAAGAAATTTAGTTCCGGTTCGTGTTACGAATCGAAACTAATGATCCTCTAGCCCAGCGCGCGCAGCGGGGCCGTGGAGACAATCTAGTCATGGTTTATAACAGAACCGGGACTAAAATCCTAACCTTTAGTCCCGATACGTTAGTGGGATTGTAATCCGGACTAAAACCTAATACAAACCGGGACTAGTGTCATATTTTCTACTAGTGATTTGGAGTAAATCTATATCTAAAAAGGCGTCTAGGTTCATTCATTTCAAAGTTAAAATGTCTTATATTTCTAAGCGGAGGAGTACTAATTAAGTTTCATCCCCGCCCACAAAATATGCATATGAGAAATCCTTTCTCGATGTAAAAAGAAGTCAGTGTGTGTGCGTGTGTATGTGAGAGAGAGATAGTGGGTACACGCAAATCACGGCTCGTGATTTTCTTGTCACATGTGGGCTCATTATGTCAGTTTGGATTATTACCCGATTGGTCCCGCGCGTGAGTTCATATCAAGCCATATGTTTTTAAGAACGCACACTACGTTCCGAAACGAAGGCACGAAAGTCCACCCGGCATGGCATGTGATCATCCCATCGCATCGTTAGACTTATTAGGAAGACGTCCGAATTAGTGGAAGCGACATTTTGTTTCGACACGTACTCGTTTTTCGCGTGCAAGCCGGTTGGTATATCTATCCAACCTTGCCTTGCCAAGTTGGTCTTTTTACATGTACTGTCAGCGCACTTACACATGTGCTTCAAATGTTATTGGAGTCTGGCTGAATGTAAATATATAAGACTTGATTTTCGAAATAATATAACCGGACTAAAGGATTAAGTATTAACTGCCCATCAACTTCAAAATGTTGAAAATTGTCCCACAAGAGCTAGAAGTTTTTTTCTTTTGAAATGGGCGCAAACGAATTGTTCCAATCTATTAATTAAGAAGAAGAGAATTGTCTAGTTAATTAATGAAGAATCAAGTGAAAACCGTTACAACAAAAGCACAAGCGAACTATCCCAAAGAAAGCAATTCTTTGATCACCTAGGCAGACCAACGAACTCTCCTAACATGCTAGAACCACAAACTCTCGACACAATGATCACGGCCACGTCGCCAAAGAAACCCCAGTGAAGAGACATCAACAAATAACACAGACATGATACCCCGAAGAGATGAGAACCATCCATCAAGCAATGAAATGCCTTCCTTGTTACGCCACTCCTCTTACTTTTTCTTCTAAGAAACTCAGTCACCTTCTTAAATTTGCTCACATATCATTCACCAATAGGAGGCAACCAATCTTTTTGCTAGATCCAGGGCTAACCATCTCCAAACTGATAAGAAGGTCACAAAGCTCTTTTGTAAAAAGGGCATCAGAGCCAATGAAGGTAAGAGGCTTGCTCGGCTCCAATGATGGTGGTGTGGAAGCCACCATCGAGGACCCAAGCGTTTACACCTCTAGATGTATCATTTATAGGGGAGGATTCGACTCCCTACACAACTACTATAGCTCTAGCATGATCAGCATTATCAAATCCTAGACCTCACTTTTAGATGTAGCTGCCAAATGGGGCGGCGACAATGGGGAGGTCATGCCATCGGGGGGCTGCCATAGCATCCGTCTTCCTCAACATCAGTTCAACCGACATTGAGATCGACTAGAGGAGGGGCTTCAGCCGGAACTAGGGATGTGCCAAGAGAAGCCATTGCTCTCAGCAAGAAACTATCAAATACTGCGATGCAACTGTGACGCTCAGAGTGAAGCAACATGGCCTGCTTAGCAAGGATTGATTGCATATTTGCCAAGGCTGGGGGCGGAGGCTGGTGAGGTGGCTCTGGCTGCAGTTGAGGACTGGAGAAAACAACAGTGGGTGTATGCACAACATGATGAACTTGGACCGATGGAGTACGAAGAGCTGTTCTCCCCATGCAGCACTTCTCCTTGTGACCGAATTGGCGACAATTGTCACACCAGTGGCTCACAACACATCATAGCCCAATGCCCGTATTCATGGCAATGGTGGCATATCCCGTTTACCAAGTAGGAGGTTGTGGCGAGTCTTTGATACCAGAGGGTCAAAGGCTATGATGTGCTGGATGTTCCTAGTTTGTACTAGCACACAAGGTGTGTCCTTATGCCCTACACCACTCGTCTCGTTAGCTTCAGGAAGCACCTCTGATTGTAGTAGAGAGAAATTAACCAAGCACAATCATATTTGGTTGCGGCTACTCTAGGGATATGGTCATGGGGACGAGCTCGACGAGGGCACCAGAGCAGGGAAGGGAACTCGATCATGTAGAGAGCATTACGGATCGTTGGCGGCTGGCGAAGCGATGCCATCGAGGGGACACAAGGCGGCGGGGCTAGAACGGTCGCCTTAAACCATGCACTGGTATCCATCCTTTTCCATATGTGTTATAAGTTGTCCATATAATATACAATGAAAAATATTTTGACCGCGTGCGTCGCCTGGTAAAAACCGAAGGCGGCTGGCTCCAGCCAGCCTCCTCCTCCTTTCTCCTTAGTTCTTTCTCTCTCCACCTCAAACCCTAATCACCTACAACCCTTGATTCTTCATCGATTTCGTGTTTTTGAGTGGGGGAATCTTCACATCGGTACGTTTCTCATCCGATCCATGCTTTATTTTCTGGAATGCATGGTTGAATTCCTTACATTGACTATCTAGATGAGTTCATCATGTTTTGAAATAATTTTTGATTCCTCACGTTAGGATTGGTAACTACTGCCTATAATCATTTGTTTATGTGATAGAAACTTGATGGGCTACCCATGTTCTTCTTTTCTAATTTTGTAGCACAATGCATAACATTGGAAGAATCCTCCGCAAGGGAAAAGGAGCGACAGGGGCCTCGGGCTCCTCTGCGCCGCCGTGCTCAAAGAAGAGGCGTTCGGAGGCAGATAAATTGAGGGCCGACATGATCCGAGACTTTGAGAGGGTGAGCAGGCGCGATGTTGTACCCACCAAGTGGGCAAATCGCGAGTTTCTCTCCCACCAAGGGCTCTTGGATGACTGTGAGTGTATGGCTGAGTATGTAGGAATGGTCGTCTTCTCCCACATCACCGTCGACACCTTCGAGCTCGCCACGTTCGAGTTCTTGTCATCATTCCATGATCTTGAAGCGCAGGAGAAAAAATGCACTGTAAGTTTTGTGCTCAATGGGCAACTCCGCATCCTCACCTTTTATGAATTTTGTGATTGTTTCGGGTTGTCCTATGAGCAAACACTTGGAATTAATGACAATGTGCATGTGGAGGAAATGCAATCGTGGGAAAGGATTTATGTCCACAGGAACACTGACTTCTTGCGCAAAAAGAGTGCAACCATCCGGAATCTCACTATCCATTATTTTCACACTTTCTTAGTGAATTATATTTTTTGGGAAAGGAGATGTTGGGGCAATGGCAGGCTCCGAATGAGAGTAATTCATATGGCCCTGGACCTTGAGATGGAGCACAAGGTAAACTTTGGTGCTTAACTCATCCAACACTTTCGCCGCCAATGTGCTGCTTCCACTGGGGACATCCACGGTGGAGGCTTGATCACTCATATCGCCTACACAAGTGGTTTTATCATGCCACAGGAAAGGGTCATAGCTGGCAGTAAGACGTTGGATGATATTCACATGGCTAGTACCAGATTCATGGTGGTATATAGACCCCAACGCTTCCTTCATGCTTATAAGTTTTATTTTGGACCTAACGGTGATCTCCACCAAGTTTTCTTCCTTGTGTCCAAGCTTTTGGTTTGACAGATAAACAGATTTGGGTCCTCGCAGAAGAGGAGTTCCCGCATGCACTCATCCTCTTAGGGAGGATTACACCGCCAGGAGGTCATACCAACTGGGAAGAGGAATCAGCTGACCAACAACAGCAAGGGCAAGAAGGAGAGGAATGGAACACAGGAGGCTGGAACGATTATGGCCAGCAGCACCACCACAATCAGCCTTTCCCTCAGCAGCAACAAGGTATGCCTCAACCACAACCGGAATTCAACTATGTCCCGAGGAGTAATCTTGACCAGGTCGTACATCGCATAGACACCATTAAAAATACATTACATGATACGAATGCCAACATAGTTGATCAGACCCAAAACTTCACTTCATTTTTGACTGGTTTTTCGAACCACTACCCGAAATTCCCGTACCAACAGCCGCCACCCGGAAAAGATGGCAACTATTGATTCAGATAGGCCAAGAGCCTAAGCTTGGGGAGGATTGATTCCTCCCACCTGTTTGCATTCATATTTTCCATTTTTATTTGATTTATTTTCATTATTTTTCACGTTTATTTTCAGTTTTGCATCGACAAAAGAAAACGAAAAAAATATTAGACTAGCTTTTATCTTCACTTGTGCAAATTTCTCTCTTGTCTCACTCGTTCTTTTGCAGGTTATGCTTTCCTAGTGACTCAGCTATAAAGATGAACACGATGAGTCGGCTCAAGCAAGGGGCAAGCAAGCAAGAGGAGGTATCACATTCTCTTTTTCCCTCTTTATGTAAGTTTATTTTTGAAGATTTTATGTTTGTTCGGTTGCACTTAAGTGTTGGAGATATGCCCTAGAGGCAATAATAAATGTAGTTATTATTATATCTTTGTGTTTATGATAAATGTTTACATTCAAGCTATAATAGTATTAACAAGGAAACATTAATACTTGTGTGATTTATAAACTTAATTTGAAGTCCCTAGTATAGCCTCTATACTTCACTAGCTTGTTGGTTGATTAATGATTGTGGTTTCCCTATCATGAACATTGAGATGTTATCAACAACAAGATCATATCGTTAGGAGAATGATATGGTGGATATACTCCTATAGATAAGCATAGCATAAAGATCAAGTCATTTCAATAGTTCAATTGCTATATGCTTTCTGATACATAGTAACCTAATTCCTTCGACCATGAGATCATGCATATCACCTTTACCGGATGGATGCTTTGATGACATCAAACACCACACCATAACTGGGTGTCTATAAAGGTGGCATTGAGTGTTCGGAAAGTATTGGTTGAAACACATGGATCAAGAGTGGGATTTGTCCATCCATATGACAGATAGATATACTCTGGGCCCTCTCGGTGGAATGTCATCCAATTAGCTTGCAAGCATGCGACTGGCTCACAAGGGATCACATATCACGGGAACGATAAAAGAGTACTTATCGGTAACGAGGTTGAACTAGGTATGCAGAGATGCAAAGCGATCATAACCTCGGATAAGTAAACTATCGTGAGACAAAGGGAAATTGGTATCGTATGTAAGTGGTTCATTCGATGTAAAGTAATCATAGAAATATGTAGGAGCCATATGAATTTCGATTCCTCTATTGGTTATTGTTAGGAGAAGTGTCTCGATCATGTCGCATAATTCACGAACCGTAGGGAGACACATAAGGATTGACGTTGTTTGAGTAGTTATGGTATTATGAGAAAGAGACCGAATGTTGTTGGTCTCGGATGGGATCCGGGATATCACGAGGTGATCCGAATGGTCAGGAGAATAAGATTCATATAAGGAAAGTCCGTTTGAGTTAGGGAATGATTAGGTGTTTTCATCGGGAATGTTCTAGAAGGTTCGGAATGTCCGGCACTCCGGGGAAGGGTACATGAATGTGTCATTGCATATTGGAATGATTGCATCATTTACTAAGTGTTCTTGCTGTTCTAAATAAAGTTAAATTGAATCCTAAAGCAGAAAAGTCAAATGGCGAGTTTGAAAGTCAAGCGGCTAAAACGAAGCTGTGGGAAACAAGCAAGAGGTGGTTGAAACCGACTTGGGAGGAGTCTCCTCTCCAAGCCGTAGCCACCAAGGCCGACTTGGGAGGGACTCCTCCCTTGGCCCTCCCACCTATAAAAGGAGGCGGGGCCTCCTCCTCTAGACACACAAGTTCCTATCCTCTAATCTAAAACCTAGCCCTAGACTCCGGTTTAGAGCAGTTTTGGTTTAGAGCTTCTAATTACTCTAGCCTTGGTTTAGAGCCTTCTAATTGGTGTGTCTAAACCCTAGACCACTAATAGCTCTCTCTCATACTCCACCATACTCGCTCGGCTTAAGCGAAGCCTGGGATCTCCCTCTACTTAGGTACCACGGTTGTCTTTAGGAATCGCGAGAAGTGCTACAACCTCCGCTTTCTTTGGAACAAGGGAGAGGAAGGTCTTCGTCGAAATGCGAGCGTGTGACCCATTGGAAGCGCTGCTAGGAGCATAGCCTTGGAAGGATCGTCTACGATCTTGAGATCGGGAAAATGCGACTACATCACCCACGAGAATCCGCTCTCGTTAAGCGCTTTGGAATCTTGAGGTAAGTTATTCCATCGACTCGTTGCTACAATCTAGTAGATAGATCTTGGCTTGTTTGTTTGTATGCGATAGAAAATTTTGTTTTCCATGCTATGAAACCCTACGGTGGTATCGAGCCGTGTCTATATGTAGATCTGTTGCACGAGTAGAACACAATGGTCATTGTGGGCGTTGATGCTTTTATTGTCGATTGCTTCTTGTGTACTTTGCATCTTGTGGTATGTTGGGATGAAGCGGCCCGGGCTAACCTTACATGACATCGTTCATGAGACTTGCTCCACGCTTGACATGCAATTTGTATTGCATAAGTGGCTTTGCGGGTGCCTGTTTCTCCTAGCATAGTTAAGATCCAATTTACAACGGGTGATCAACAATTCTAGTATGAATGTTGTGGTTCTTGTTCGTAAGTTAGAACGACACTTATTGAAAGCCCCAAACCACGTAAAATATGCAAAGAAAGTAGAGGCGTCTAACTTTGTTTTGCAGGGGTGTGTAGTGATGTGATATGGCCATGATTGTGATTATATTTGATGTATGCAATGTTCCTTATTGTAAGTTGGCAACCGGCGGGAAACCATATGGTTGTCTTTAATTTATGTTAAGACCGCATGTCTATTCAAAGTAGTTGTAATAGTTAAAGCGGTGGGCGACAACCATGGAGAAGCGTCATTGACCTTGATGCAATGCGGTGATGATGGAGATCATGTTCGTGCTTGAAGATGGAGATCGGAAGCACAAAGAAGAAAACCATATCATATCACATATTATTGAATTGCATGTGATGTTAATCCTTTATGCATCTTGTATTGCTTAGTAGGCACGGTAGCATTATAAGATGATCCCTCATGCACATGAATTTCAAGTCATAAAGTGTTCACCCTTAGTTAGCACCGTTGCTAAAGCTTGTTGTTTGAGGCACCACGTGATGATCGGGTGTGTTAGATTACGCAAGTGTATACAACGTGAGCAAGCCAGTTGCTCATGCGAAACTAAGGTTTGATCTTGTGAGCCTAGCATGTCGGACATGGTCTCGGAACACGGATCACCGAAAGGTAAAGCATGAATCATATAGTAGATATGATGAACATGGCGATTGTTCGCCATTGAAACTATATCAACTCTCGTGATGATCGGTGTTGATGTAGTGGATTTGGTTCGTGTGATCACTAAAACAATGTGAGGGATGTTGTTTTGGTGGGAGTTCACCTAATTTAATTTCATTAATTAATTTGAACTAAATTTGTCATAAACTTAGTCTAAACTATTGCAAATATGTTGTAGATCAATGGCAGCCCCTACCATCAATTTTAATGCGTTCCTAGAGAAAGAAAAGTTGAAAAACAATGGAAGCAACTTGGATTGGTTCCGCAATTTGAGATTGTCCTCACATTTGGTAATTTGACCTATGTCTTTGGATGCACATTTGGGTGACCCACTGCGTGATGCTCCCGATGAAGTAAAGAATGTTTACCTCGCTCGGAAGAATCGGTACTCCATAGTTCGATGTGCTATCTTGTATGGTTTGGAATGAGCTTGAGAAAAGGTTTGAAGAGTCGAGACCCATATGATATTGTCGAGGATCTCAAATTGATTTTTGAGACTCATGCGGCAATTGAAAGCTATGAGGCTTACGAAAATTTCTTTAGCGCAAGATGGAAGAAGGCAGCTCCGTCGGTGAGCATGTGCTTAAGATGTTTGGACGCATAAACAAACTTCAAAGCTTGGGTATAGTGATTCCTAATGCTTTGGGGATTTACCGTGTCCTCAATCACTACCACCAAGTTACAAGAACTTTGTGATGAACTACAACATCGAGAACATGAACAAGGCGTTGCGAACTCTTTGCCATGTTGAAATCTGCGAAGTGGAGATCAAGAAAGAGCACCAAGTGTTGTTGGTCAATAAGACCACCAAATTCAAGAAAGGCAAGTCTAAGAAAAGGACACTTCAAGAAGGGTGGTAAGAAAGTTACCACGCCCGTGAAAGACCAAGGCTGGACCCAAGCACGATCTTGAGTGCTTTACTACAAGGGAGAAGGTCCTTTGGGCGGAATTGCCCAAAGTACTTGGCGGATCTGAAGAGCGGCAACATCAAGAAGAAAGGTATATCGATATACATGTTATTGATGTGTATCTCACTAGTACTCGTAGTAGTGCACGGTATTTAATCTTGGTTCGGTTGCTCATATTTGTAACTCGAAGCAGTCTTTGCGAATAAGCGGAAGCTAGCGAAGAGCGAGGTGACGATGCGCGTGGGAAGCGGATCAAGGTTGATCGATCGATCGACACGCTACCCCTTCATCTACCATCGGGATTAGTTTTATACTTAAATAATTGTTATTTAGTGCACATGTTGAGCATGAACATTATATCGGGATCTTGTTTATTGCGAGGCGGTTACTTTTAAATCGAGAGAATAATGGTTGTTCGATTTATATGAGTAATATGTTTTATGCACATGCACCTTTGATAGATGGTCTATTCTTATTGAATCTCGATGGTGGAAATACACATATCAACAACATTGAGGCTAAGCGTTTGAAATCAGCGATAATTCGACCTATATGTAGCGCTGTCGTCTTGGTCACATTGGGTGAAGCGTATGAAGAAACTCCATTAGATGGACTTCTTGAATCACTTGATTTTGAATCACTTGAAAGATGCGAAGCATGTCTAATGGGAAAAATGACTAAGACTCCATTTTACGGTATGATGGGCGAGCTACGGACTTATTGGAAATCATACATACCGATGTGTGTGGTCCAATGAGTGTAGCATCGTGATGGTTATCGTTATGTTCTTACCTTCACGGATGACTTGAGTAGATATGGGTATATCTATTTCATGAAACATAAGTCCGAAACTTTCAAGAAGTTTAAGGAGTTTCAAAGTGAGGTAGAGAATCAGCGTAACAAGAAGATTAAATTTCTACGTTACGATCGTGGAGGTGAATATCTAAATTACGAGTTTGGCGAGCATTTGAAGAAATGCGGAATACTTTCACGATTGACACCGGGAACACCACAGCGTAATGGTGTGTCCGAGCGTCGTGTCGAACTCTCTTAGATATGGTTCGTTCTATGATGTCACTTACAGATTTACCGCTATCATTTTGGGGTTATGCATTAGAAACAGCCGCATTCACTTTAAATAGGGCACCATCTAAATCCGTTGAAACGACACCGTATGAATTATGGTTTGGGAAGAAACCTAAATTGTCGTTCCTTAAAGTTTGGGGATGCGAAGCCTATGTAAAGAAGTTACAGCCGGACAAGCTTGAACCCAAAGCGGAAAAATGCGTCTTCATAGGATATCCAAAATAAACTATTGGGTATACCTTCTATCATAGATCCGAAGGCAAAATCTTCGTTGCCAAGAATGGATCCTTTCTAGAGAAGGAATTTCTCTCGAAAGAAGTGACTGGAAGGAAAGTAGAACTCGACGAGGTTGTCGAACCTTCTCTCGAAATTGCGAGTAGCGCGACACGGAAGAAGTTCTGTGGTGCTGCACCAATAAGAGAGGAAGCTAATGATGGTGATCATGAAACTTGTTGAAGTTGCTCTGAGCCTCGCATGGTCAGCGAGAACTTCGTACCACTCCAGTTGGTATGATCCGTTATGAATGTCATGTTGGTGGACAACACCGATGACCGAGACATATGAGGAAGCGATGATGAGCCGATTCCAATAAATGGCAAGAAGCCATGAAATCGAGATTGGATCCATGTACGAAAACCAAGTATGGACTTTGGTGGACTTAGGATGGCGAAGGCTGTCGAGAACAAATGGATTTTCAAGAAGAAAGCAGATCTTGATGGTAATTTTCTGTCTATAAAGCTCGACTTGTCGCAAAAGGGTTTCGACAAATTCAAGGAGTTGACTACGATGAGACTTTCTCACCCGATGCGAAGCTAAAGTCTATGAGGATTATGTTAGCAATCGCTGCATATTATGATTATGAGATATGGCGGATGGATGTCAAAACAGCATTCCTCAATGGAGATATTGATGAAGAGTTGTATGATGCAACCCAAAGGTTTGTCGATCCTAAAGATGCTAACAAGGTATGCAAACTTCAACGGTCCATCTATGGATTGAAGCAAGCATCCCGAAGTTGGAATCAACGTTTTGATAAGGTGATCAAAAGTTTTGGTTTTATACAAACTTATGGAGAAGCTTGTATTTACAAGAAAGTGAGTGAGAGCTCTGTAGCATTCTTAATACTATATGTGGATGACATATTGTTGATTGGGAATGATGTAGACCTTCTTAATAGTGTCAAGGAATATTTGAATAATAGTTTTTCAATGAAGGATCTTGGCGAAGCAGCTTACATATTAGGCATAAAGATTTATAGAGATAGATCGAAGCATGAAATATCATTGTCACTGAGTACATATTTGGACAAAGTTCTAAAGAGGTTTGGAATGGAAGAAAGCAAGAAAGGGTTCTTGCCCATGTTTTATCGACCTTGAGTAAAACTCAAAGTCCGACATCGGAGAAGATAGAGAAAGGATGAGTAAGACTCCTATGCCTCAGCCATAGGATCTCTAATGTATGCCATGCTATGTACTAGACCGGCATTGCATATCTGTTAGTTTAACTAGCAAATATCAAAGTGATCGAGTGGATCATTGGACGTGATCAAAAACATCCTTAAGTACTTGAGAAGAACTAAGGATATGGTTCTTTCTTATGGAGGTGATGAGCATTTCGTTGTTAATGGTTACACCGATGCTAGTTGGAACACCGATCCGGATGATTCTAAATCACAATCTGGATACGTATTTATTTTGAATGGTGCAGCGATTAGCTGGAGGTGCAAAGCAAAGCGTTGTGGCGAGATCTTCAACTAAATCGGAATACATGGCTGCTTGAGGCTTCACAAGAAGCGATATGGATGAAAGAGTACATTACGAGCTGGGTGTGGTTCCTAGTCTTTTGGACCCAATGTCTATCTCTTGTGATAACATGGGCGCCATAGCCAATGCCAAGAACCAAGGTCACACAAGAAGCTGAAGCATATCAAGCTGCGTTTTCACGCTATACGAGAACATATCCAGGATGGGGATATAAAGATTTGCAAAGTACACACAAATCTGAATGTGGCGGATCCGTTGACTAAAACTCTCCCAAGGGCAAAACATGACCAACACCAAACTGCCATGGGTGTTCGGTATATTACCATGTAATCTAGATTAGATGACTCTAGTGCAAGTGGGAGACTGTTGGAGATATGCCCTAGAGGCAATAATAAATGTAGTTATTATTATATCTTTGTGTTTATGATAAATGTTTACATTCATGCTATAATAGTATTAACAAGGAAACATTAATACTTGTGTGATTTATAAACTTAATTTGAAGTCCCTAGTATAGCCTCTATACTTCACTAGCTTGTGTAGGGTTCATGACATAGAAAACAAAAATTTTCCTACGATGTGAACTATATACCAAGATCTATATATACTAGATACAAACAGGCGGATGTATATCCGTAGAGAACATACCCTTGAAGACCGACAAAGCTTAACGAGTTCAACTCGTGGTTGATGTAAACGATCTCTGGCCGATCTCAAGATCGAGAGGAAGTCCTAGCGCCAAATCAGCGGCGCATCCGTGCTCGCACACGCGTTCGAGGCACCGAGCAACCTCCGCCTCCTCGCTCCAGGTGATGCAGCGGAAGCACAACTCTTTCTTGCCGAAAGCCACGGGAACATGTATCTCGCTAGTCCGAGACCATGGGGATAAATTCTAGAGGGGAGAGATCCTTCACGAGGAGGTGTGAGTGAGAAGTGAGAGGAGGGCTCCTTTTATAGGGAGGGCAGCCCAAGGGGGCATGGCCTTGCCATGGAGGTGCCCCCTCTCCCTCATTCATGTGGGTGGACACTCCACTCACAAAATGGCCCTTCAAAATTCTCCACTCAAAATCCCACTAAAAAATCCCATTAAATTTCCACCAAATTTAATGCAAACTCTCATTAAATAAAACTCTTTTATTTTATTCAGAATTTTGTCAATTACTTTAATGACAAACATTCACAAATAACCTTGCTAGAATTCTATTTCACATGCATAACCACTTTATGCAATTTCACCGAAAACTGTTTGGTATCTAGTGAAATAAATTCCTGCGCTTATTCATTCTTCGGCATGAAACATTTGCTCCAATTGGATGTCGGTGTCTCTTAAGTGTGTCACCCTACGGTTCGTGAATAATGCGGACATGATCGAGACCCCTCTCGGATCAATAATCGAAGCGGGATCGGAGACCCATCGACTCCCACACATTCAACGATGACTTTCTTGTGATCGTCGGAACCTTTTACGCTAGTATCTTAATCCCTTTGTTTCACGATATATTACATGTCCGAGATTCGATCATCGGTATCTCCATACCTAGTTTGATCTCGTTCGACATGCACTCTTTTCTCGTTCTGTGATATAACATTCTAGTGATCAAATCACTTGCTTGCAAGCTAATCAATGTGATATCACCGAGAGGGCCCAGTATAACTATCCGTCATCGGGATGAACAAATTCCACTCTTGATCCATGAGCCTCAACATAACACTTTGTTAGTTACGAATCCATCTTTATGATCACCTGTTACGGTGTGACGTTTGATGTTATCAAGAAACTCTTAGGTGTTAGTGATTGACATGATCTCATGGTCTAAGATTAGGATCACTTCGTAAGTTGTTATAGCAATATAAACTCAATGACTTTGATCGTAATGCTATACTTGGATGAATGTTCATCACATCATTACACTAATGTTGTGATCCGTTATTAACAACATCCAATGTCCATGATCGAAACCTTGATCATCTTGTTAATCAACGAGCTAGTTTATGAGAGAGGCTTAACTAGGAACTTTACATTTGTTTATTAAACACACATGTATTAACGTTTCCGTATTAATACAATTATAGCATGCAAAATAAACATCTATCATATACTTGGAATACACATAATAAACACTTTATTATTGCCTCTCGGGCATATTCCCTTGATCTCCCACTTGCACTAGAGACAATAATCTAGTTACATAGTGATAAATCTAACACCCATTGAGTTACGGTGTTGATCATGTTTTGCTCTAGGAGAGTTTTAGTCAGCGGATCGCTACATTGAGATCCGTATGTACTTACAAATCTTTATATCTCCATCCTTGACATGCTCGCGGATGGAGTGAAAGCAACTTAATATGCTTGGAATGCTTGTGAGACCTTGGCTCTTTGGCATTGGCAATGGCACCATTGTTGTCACAATAGATCACCATTGGGTCCAACGCATTTGCCACAACTCCTAGTTCGGATATGAACTCCTTCATCCAAAGCGCTTCTGAGCTGCTTACGAAGCAACATATTCGACCTCCGTTGTTGATCCCGCTACCACAGGTTGTTTGGAGCTCCTCCAACTAACGCTCCGCCATTCATGAGAAATCGTATCCGGATTGAGACTTAGAGTCATCGGATCGGTGTCAACTAAGCGTCGACATAACACTTAGCGACGAGCTCTTCTTCACCTCCGTATACAAGAAACATATCCTTAGTTCTTCGTAAGTACTTAAGGATATTCTTGACCGCTATCCGATGTTAGAACCTGGATTCGATTGGTACCTACTAGTCAAACTAATAGCGTGTGCCACATCCGGTCTTGTACATAGCATGGCGTACATTATAGAGCCTATGGGTGAAGCATAGGGACTTTGTCCATTATCTCTCTTTCTTCCGCGGCGGACTTTGAGTCTTACTCAATGTCTTGCCTTGCAACATAGGTAAGAACCCTTCTTACTTCCGTCCATTTAAACTTCTTTAAAATCTTGTCAAGGTATGTACTGCGATAGCCCTATTAGGCGCCTAGATCTATCTCTATAGATCTTTATGCCTAATATGTATGGCCTTCACCTAGGTCCTTCATTGAAAATTTGTTGTTTAGATAACTTTTAACATTGTTTAAAGTTCTATATCATTCGATCAATAATATGTCATCCACATATAATATCAGAAATGCCACATTACTCCACTCACTTTCTTGTAAATACAAGCTTCTCCATAAGTTTGGACAAATCCAAACTCTTTGATTACCTCATCAAGCGGAGATTCCAACCGTGATGCTTGCTTCAATCCATAGATGGATCGCTGAAGCTTGCACACCTTGTTAGAATCCTTAGGATCGACAAAACCCTTTTGGTTGTATCATATACAACTCTTCTTCAATATTACCATTGAGAAGCGGTTTTGACATCCATCGCCATATTTCATAATCGAAATATGCAGCAATTGCTAACATAATCCTAACTGACTTTAGCATCGCTACGGAGAGAAAGTCTCATCGTAGTCAACTCCTTGAATTTGTCGAAACCCCTTTGCGACAAGTCGAGCTTTATAGATGGTCACATTACCATCGACATCGTTTTCCTTTTGAAAATCCATTTGTTCTCCACGGCCTTTCGGTGGTAATTCCACCAAGTTCCAAACTTGATTTTCATACATGGATTCCATCTCGGATTTCATGGCTTCTAACCATTTGTTGGAATCCGGGCTCATCATCGCTTCTTCATCGTCGCGGGGTCATTGTTTTCATCAACCATGAAATTTATGACAGGATTTCCGTCTGTTCGGGGCTGCAGCGTCTGTTTGACTGCGAGGTTCGGTGATACTCTCTTTAGGAGTTTCATGATCATTATCATTAGTTCCTTCTTCAGGTGGAGCCAACTCGGAACAACTTCCGCTGCCCTACTCGCCATACTTTGAAGAGAAGGTTCCACAACCTCTTGAGTTCTACCTTGACTACTCACACCTTCGCGAGAAACTCTTTCTCTAGAAAGGATCCATTCTTGAAACAAAAACCTTGCCCTCGGATGCGTGATAGAAGGAATACCCAATAGTTTCTTTAGGGTATCCTATGAAGGCGCATTTTCCGCTTTGGGTTCGAGTTTATCCGGTTGAAGTTTCTTCACATAAACATCGCACCCCAAACTTTAAGAAATGACAGCTTAGGTTTGTTTCCAAACCACAATTCATCTGGTGTCTTTTCAGCAGTTTAGATGGTGCCGATTTAAAGTGAATGCAGCGGTTTCTAGTGCATAACCCCAAAATGACAGCGGCAAATCCGTCGGAGACATCATAGATCGAACCATATCTAATAGAAATGCGATTACGCTCCGACACACCATTTTGCTGTGGTGTTCCGGCAGGTGTGAGTTGTGAAACAATTCCACACTCTTTCATGTGAGTGCTAAACTCGTAACTTAGATACTCACCTCCACGGTCGGACCATAGAAATTTGATCTTTCTATTACGATGATTTTCCACTTCATTCTGAAATTCCTTGAACTTTTCAAAGGTTTCAGACTTGTGTTTCATCAAGTAGATATAACCGTATCTACTCAAATCATCCGTGAAAGTAACAAAATAACGATATCCACCTCGGTGACACACTCATTGGACCACATACATCGAATGTATAATTTCCAATAAATCATGCCGCGTTCCATTGAACAGAAAAGCAGCGTTCTAGTCATCTTGCCCATAAGGCATGGTTCACATGTATCAAATGATTCATAATCAAGTGATTCCAAAAGTCCATCCGAATGGAGCTTCTTCATGCGTTTAACGCCAATATGACCTAGGCGATTGCCACATATATGCGGATATATCATCATTAAGTTTAATCCTTTTAGCATCAACATTATGAATATGTGTAACATTATCATTGAGATCTAACGAAATAAACCATTCATCATCGGTGCATGACCATAAAAGATTTCATTCATATAAATGGAACAACCATTGTTCTCGATTTAAATGAATAACCACTTTGCATCAAACATGATCCGGATACAATGTTCATGCTCGGTGCACCACGGATAACATTTATTTAAGTTTATGACTAATCCCGGCGGTAAGTGGAGAGGCAGCGTTAAACGGCGATTACATCAACGTTTGATCCATTGCCGACACGCATCTTGACCTCACCCTTGCTAGCGGTCGCTTGTTCATGACCCACGATTGAGTTACAAATATTATGGCGAACGGTATCAAATACCCGGTGCTCTGCGAAACTAGTCAAGTACACATCAATAACATGTATATCATATATACCTTTGTTTGCCTTGCGGCCTTCTTATGCGCGGATACTTGGGGCGATTGCTTCGATGGCGATCCTTACACTAGCACTTTTCGGAATCGGACTTAGGTCCAACTCGGGGTTTCTTTTCGTAGCGGCAACAGGCTTGCCGCCTTCCTTCCATTTTCCTTCTTGTCTTTCTTGAAACCAGTGTTCCTATTGATCATCCACACTTGATGTTCCTTTTGATCTCCACTTAGGTTTTAAGCATTGTGAAGCTCGGGAAGAGACTTCTTCATGCCTTGCATATTATAGTTCATCACGAAGCTCTTATAGCTAGGTGGCGAGGCCGAGAACACGATGGATGCCTAAGTCAATGGGAATCGTTATTCCCAAGGACACAAGCTTATCGGCGTAACGACATCTTGAGTACATGCTCACTAGCGGCTGTGCTCTTCCATCATCTTGACTAAAGAACTTTTACGAAGCATTGTAGCTCTCTACTGACATGTGTGTCGAAAATCATTTTCAACTCACCCATTGTATCGTATGCATTGCCGTTTGAACGCTTTCAAAGTTCGGCTCTAGCCCATACAATATGCCGCAATGAACTAAGTTGTGGTCCTCTGCGAGTCGATAGACATTCTTCTCCTCGTCGGGGCATCGTCAAAGGTGGGGGCCTAACGGCGCTTCTAGCACATATTGCTTTTGTGCGTGAGAGGAGAATCCTCAAATTCATGGCCCATTCGGTAAAGTTGCTACCGTTCGTTGCTAGTTTCTCTTTCTCCATGAGCGCATTGAAATTAAAAGCGGGTGGTGCCATCTACAAGAATTTGTAAAGTTTAGACTAAGTGTATGATAGATCGAGTTGAACTAATCTATATTACGAATGAACTCCCACTCAAGCGACATCCCTCCTGTCCTTTTGGTGATTACATGAACCAAATCCACTACACCAAGTCCGATCATCACGTGAGTCGGTATAGCTTCAAAGCGAGCATCAAATGGGCATCATATCAACTATATGACTCATGCTTAACCTTCGATCGTGTTAGAGGCCGTATGCATACATGCTAGGCTCGCCAAGTTAGAACCTTAGTATTTGCGTGTGTAGCTGTTTACACCGAAATATGGTCGTGGATCCAAGAACACCCGATCATCACGTGATGTCTTGGGCGGCGAAAACATAATCGGTGCATACTAAAGGAAGAACACATTTTATATTGATATTTAAATGAGGATCATCTTATTATGCTTAACAAAGCGCTAAACAAGCAATATAAGATGCAACCAAAACATCATATGTTTATTAGTGAAATTATATGGTTCATGAGATGATCTCAATCATGTGCATCGTGGTATGATCACTATCATACCTATATGTGTAAATCCAAGGTCTATGGATATTACATACTATGTGTGTTGTAAGAGTATCATCTCATACTTTTACTTACAACACTACCATATCATAACACTAGCCCAGCAACAATCTAAACTAGACGCCTCTAATTTATCCATTGCAAGTTTTACGTGGCTTAGGGCTTCGAGATAGAACCGTTCTTACCTACGAACATGAACCACAGCGAGGATAATCAAATTGTTGACAACTCGCTTGCAAAATAGATATTGACTATAGTAGGAGGCAGAGACACCCGCTAGCCACTTATGCAAACTAGTTGCATGTCAAGCGTGGAACAGGTCTCATGTGCGAGGACATGTAAAGTTTGTCGGGGCTTCATCCCACTATGCCACCAATATCCAAAATCACAACAAAGGAGCAACAACATGATCATCATCGCCCACATACTCATATGTGTACTACCCGTGTAAAGTATCTACGCATAGACACAGCTCACGATACCCTTTAGGGTTATGACATAGAAAACAAAATTTTCCTACGATGTGAACTATATACCAAGATCTATATATACTAGATACAAACAGCGGCGGATGTATATCCGTGAGAACATACCCTTGAAGACCGACAAAGCTTACGAGTTCAACTCGTGGTTGATGTAAACGATCTTTTGCCGATCTCAAGATCGAGAGGAAGTCCTAAGCGCCATAAATCAGCAGCGCATCCGTGCTCGCACACACGTTCGAGGCACCGAGCAACCTCCGCCTCCTCGCTCCAGCGATGTAGCGGAAGAACAACTCTTTCTTGCCGAAAAGCCACCGGGAACATGTATCTCGCTAGTCCGAGACCATGGGGGATAAATTCTAGAGGGGGAGAGAGATCCTTCACGAGGAGGTGTGAGTGAGAAGTGAGAGGAGGGCTCCTTTTATAGGGAGGGCAGCCCAAGGGGCATGGCCCCGGCCATGGAGGTGCCCCACCTCTCCCTCATTCATGTGGGTGGACACTCCACTCACAAAATGGCCCTTCAAAATTCTCCACTCAAAATCCCACTAAAAAATCCCATTCAATTTCCACCAAATTTAATGCAAACTCTCATTAAATAAAACTCTTTTATTTTATTCAGAATTTTGTCAATTACTTTAATGACAAACATTCACAAATAACCCCTTGCTAGAATTCTATTTCACATGCATAACCACTTTATGCAATTTCACCCGAAAACCTGTTTCGGTATCTAGTGAAATAAATTCCTGCGCTTGTTCATTCTTTCGGCATGAAAAATTTGCTCCAATTGGATGTCGGTGTCTCTTAAGTGTGTCACCCTACGGTTCGTGAATAATGCGGACATGATCGAGACCCCTCTCATATCAATAATCGAGCGGGATCGGAGACCCATCTGACTCCCACACATTCAACGATGACTTTCTTGTGATCGTCGGAACCTTTACGCTAGTATCTTAATCCCTTTGTTTCACGATATATTACATGTCCGAGATTCGATCATCGGTATCTCCATACCTAGTTTGATCTCGTTCGACATGCACTCTTTTCTCGTTCTGTGATATAACATTCTAGTGATCAAATCACTTGCTTGCAAGCTAATCAATGTGATATCACGAGAGGGCCAGTATATCTATCCGTCATCGGGATGAACAAATTCCACTCTTGATCCATGAGCCTCAACATAACACTTTGTTAGTTACGAATCCATCTTTATGATCACCACATTACGGTGGCGTTTGATGTTATCAAGAAACTCTTAGGTGTTAGTGATTGACATGATCTCATGGTCTAAGGATTAGGATCACCGTAAGTTGTTATAGCAATATAAACTCAATGACTTTGATCGTAATGCTATACTTGGATGAATGTTCATCACATCATTACACTAATGTTGTGATCCGTTATTAACAACATCCAATGTCCATGATCGAAACCTTGATCATCTTGTTAATCAACGAGCTAGTTTATGAGAGAGGCAACTAGGAACTTTCTTTGTTTATTAAACACACATGTATTAACGTTTCCGTATTAATACAATTATAGCATGCAAAATAAACATCTATCATATACTTGGAATACACATAATAAACACTTTATTATTGCCTCCGGGGCATATTCCTTGACTTGTTGGTTGATTAATGATTGTGGTTTCCTATCATGAACATTGAGATGTTATCAACAACAAGATCATATCGTTAGGAGAATGATATGGTGAACATACTCCTATAGATAAGCCTGACATAAAGATCAAGTCATTTCAATAGTTCAATTGCTATATGCTTTACGATACATAGTAACCTAATTCCTTCGACCATGAGATCATGCATATCACCTTTACGGATGGATGCTTTGATGACATCAAACACCACACCGTGGCGGGTGGCTATAAAGGTGGCATTGATTCGGAAAGTATTGGTTGAAACACATGGATCAAGAGTGGGATTTGTCCATCCATATGACGGATAGATATACTCTGGGCCTCTCGTGGAATGTCATCAATTAGCTTGCAAGCATGTGGCGGCTCACAAGGGATCACATATCACGGAGCGAGAAAGAGTACTTATCGATAACGAGGTTGAACTAGGTATGCGAGATCAAAGGCGATCATAACCTCGGATAAGTAAACTATCGTGAGACAAAGGAAATTGGTATCGTAAGTGGTTCATTCGATCGCAAAGTAATCGTAGAAATATGTGGAGCCATATGAATTTCAGATTCCTCTATTGGTTATTGTTAGGAGATGTCTCGATCATGTCGCATAATTCACGAACCGTGAGACACACTTAAGATTGACGTTGTTTGAGTAGTTATGGTATTATGAGAAAGAGACCGAATGTTGTTGAGTCTCGAGATGGGATCGAGGATATCACGAGGTGATCAGGAGAATAAGATTCATATAAGGAAAGTCCGTTTGGAGTTCGGGAATGATTAGGTGTTTTCATCGGGAATGTTCTAGAAGGTTCGGAATGTCCGAAGCACTCGGGGAAGGGTACATGAATGTGTCATTGCATATTGGAATTATTGCATCATGTACTAAGTGTTCTTGCTGTTCCAAATAAAGGATTAAATTGAATCCTAAAAGAAAAGTCAAATGGCGTTTGAAAGTCAAGCGGCTAAAGCGAAGCTGTGGGAAACAAGCAAGAGGTGGTTGAAACCGACTTGGGGATGAGTCTCCTCTCAAGCCGGCGCCACCAAGGCCGACTTAGGGGACTCCTCCCTTGGCGCCCCTCAACCTATAAAAGGAGGCGGTCCTCCTCTAGACACACAAGTTCCTATCCTCTAATCTAAAACCTAGCCCTAGACTCCGGTTTAGAGCAGTTTTGGTTTAGAGCTTCTAATTGCTCTAGCCTTCGGTTTAGAGCCTTCTAATTGGTGTGTCTAAACCCTAGACCACTAATAGCTCTCTCTCATACTCCACCATACTCGCTCCGGCTTAAGGCGAAGCCCTGCGGGATCTCCTCTACTTAGGTACCCTTGTTGTTGTCTTTCAGGAATCATGAGAGTGCTACAACCTCCATTTTCTTTGGAACAAGGAGAGGAAGGTCTTCGTCGAAAGCCGAGCGTGTGACCGGCTGAAGCGCTACTTGAGCCTTGGAAGGATCGTCTACGATCTTGAGATCGGGAAAATGCGACTACATCACCCACGAATCGCTCTCGTTAAGCGCTTTGGAATCTTGAGGGTAAATTATTCCATCGACTCGTTGCTACAATCTAGTAGATAGATCTTGGCTTGTTTGTTTGTCACGATAGAAAATTTTTGTTTTCCATGCTACGAAACCCTACATTAAGTCCTACTTCACGTGTAGCTAGTTATCTTTAAGGCTTGACCTCAAAAGTTTTTTATGCCTTTGGTTAAGACTTGCGACAATTGGTATCAGTTTGAAAAACAACCATTTGGATTAAAATCCAAAACTTTTGAGAACAATAAAAAGTGTCTATCAACAACTTTGGTACCATGTTTTTATCTTAAGGGTTTAATCTTAGTAGTACTCAACCCCACATACCGATCGTTGACTTGATGATACCTTTTGAAAATGAATTGTTTGATGGAATGAACTTTTTATGGTGGGAGAGGGAGATGCTAAAACTTGTTTTACCCTGATGAAAAATAGAGATAAGAAACAATTCTATGTTTCTCATACACACCTTTGGGATGCTATCAACTATGCTGGCTTACGGACGATCTATGGTATAACCTCGGATTTCGGCTATGAGTTGATGACATGAGTGGCACATGTGTCGCTATATGGGAAAAAAGTATTAGTATTCCCAAAAGGTTGTGTAAGCATTTTATAAAAATCAAATAATCATTGATCCTTGAAAAGGAGAAGAAAGATATGAGCTGAAAATATTCTATACTTTGCTAGAGCTTTGGCATCACCTCAGCACCTAAAATGAATAATTAGAGTTCTTGAAAAACAAGGAAAAGAAGAGGTCTTTGGTATCCACAATTATTGAAGTGGGTGTTAATGAAAAAGTTCTAAGATTATCCTTCTTTTGACATCTACTTGTGCACCCTTAATTTTGACACAAAGCAACCTTGCTTAAAAACGTTTTACTCTCATAACAAGAGAGACACTAAAGAAAAATTGATCTATAAACCCAGCCAAAATTTTGACAATCTCATTTGGGTCTTTAAGAATTATTAGCTATCAAGTTATTTGCGTCTAGGGATTGAACTTAAGTGTAAATGTTTAGATATATTATGCTCATGATCAAGGGTTGCAGGATTTGAGACAATGGAATATGATACAACCTCCAACTTGTAAGGCCTTTTTCCTTGATTCAATTCCTCACTATTATTCATTATATGCATTCCTTGCCCATGCAATGTTAGCTTCCTTGGATGCGACGCAAGAGGAAAACAGACCCCGACCCCCTCCCCCTCGAGGATGACATGGGCATTTCCACCGATCACTGGCCAACCACCCATCCCTCCTTATCTTCCGGTTATCGCCTCGGAAGGGCCACCTTGGCCCGAATGGTGTCGGTGTCGACGGCTTCCTTCATGAGCTGTTGGAGGCGTCGGGCCCAGACCTAGCGGCGGTGCTCCCAGGCGGTGCTCCCGGCCTCAGGCGGTGGAGGTCTAACAACAGCTAGCTGGCGGCATGGCCGTGGCCTTCGGGGAAGCGGGCAACAACGGCAAGCGGCAGCGGGACGGTGTTGGCTAGGCCCAATCGGCCTAGATTTTGGTCCTTGGGGCCCCATCTAGGTCGCGGGCAGGCCTTCCCTGCTCTCCGCGTGATCTGCAAGCAGTGAGATAGGTAGTACATGGATCAACGGTGATCGTGCTGGCAAGTTGCAGAATGGTGGTGGGCTTACGGGTTCGCATGGACTGACCAGGCCCTCTTGGGACTGTGCGCCTCTAGGGCTTTACCGGTCTGTTGGACCCTGGCTAAGCCCAGGACTAGTGTGCTGTGACCTTTCGATCGACTACAACCAAAGGCGGTGGAGGTAGTTCCCTCCCGCTCGGTCATGGTACCGTTGACCCGGATTCAAGCTACCTTTACATCTGTCTTGCAAACCTCGGTAATCTTGGTGAAACGACGATGGCTAAGTCGTGACCGTAGTGGCGCATTTTTGTGGACAACGAACTTTGTGGTGGCGAGGCTTCGACCTCGCGGGGATCCTATGCAACAAATCGCCTGAGGGTTGTGGGTAGGTTTTTTTTTTGGGAGAAATCCTTGTCGGTTCATCAGACACCGATGTTGTGCCTCTTGCGGGTGCCATCTTTCCTTCCTAGAGGGCGTCGTGGCTACCCTTTATCCGCTGCCCTCTGTGTGCTAGGGGAAACCCTAGGACCAGTCTACGAATCGAGCGGTGGCGTTCGCTTTCCTTCTTGCGGTGTTGCTTGGTGTTCGACTAGGAGGTGCTAGGAGCGTGGTGGAACTTCTCCGGAGGGTGCAACGGTCACCATTGTTTAGTTGTTCCGCCTCTATCTCCGTTTTGTTTCTTCTTTGTTTATTTTAGGCGTGTGTTTGCTATAGTCCAGCATTTGTGTTTTTGTAGACTATCGTGATTATATGTGGTTGATATATTAATATAGTTGGACGAGAGCCTCTTTCAAGAAGAGAACGGCTGCTACATTCTAACACGATAGTTGGAATCCAAAGCTAATAAAACAGTACAAATATTAGAAGGGGTAAAAAAAGGCACAACTTTAATTAAATATGGTGAAGATTGTTAAATAGGATAATTACTGCTAAAAATGTTAAACTTGGGGGAGGGGGAGGGGGGGGGGGGGTAAAAATTGAAATTTATACTCTTAAGTAGAATGATGCAGAGCAAGTTACGATCGTACATTCATCTGTTGTGCACTGCACCGCGGTGCCGTACTGCGTCATTAGAAACTTCCAAGATCTGGCACCGACGCACGTTCACTCACTGTGGCGTCGTCGCCAGACAAAGACAAAAATGAGATCTGGCATTTGGCAGCCAAATTTTGGCATCATACTACATAAAACAAAGTGTCGAGATCTCGTTGCAATACTGTTCTTATCCGGTCTATGGAAGCTAGTGATCGAGGCTGGCTCCACGTACGGTGTTTGAAAATGAACTATTTTAGCACATACATGGTACAAACCCGTGACTACACGGGGGCAATTTGATTGTTTCGTCTGTTCCATGCATGGGCAGGCTAACCATCATTTATTATACACGCCGATGCATAATTATATATATACTAGGAAAAATGACCGTGCGTGGCACTGGAATGGCAAAAATAAATTTTAGATAAAATTTGGCATGACCAAAAAAGTCTAGATTTATTTTCTTCACAAAGCTAAAACAACTTAATTATATTTTAAAAATGATTCAGTGAGAACAATAACAGCTTAATTTTATGCACGGCGTATGTAGGTACTGGTCACACGTCACGCGCAGTGTACGAGCTGTAGCGCAGCACTGAAAGCCATGAAGGTGATGGAGGTCAATCCCTTGCTTTGTCATGTCCCTCACGCGAGTTGGCAAGCCAATCTGATCAACTGCATGCATGCGCCGTACCCTGGCCTGGACTTGGGTTTTCCGCTCCAGCTCGTCTGCTCGTGTGTGACGCCGCACACGCTCCCCTGGCCTGGACTTGGGTTTTCCGCTCGCAAGCATCGAGAAATCGCTCAGTTCGTGGGTGCAGACGTGCAGTTGGTTAGCACGTACTACCTGCAACAGATAGCAGAGCCAGAGCAGGAACCGGGCTTGATCAGGGATCGATCACATGATTCACATCACATATCTGCAATGCTTTGCTCGTGCGTCTACAAGACCTCCTCCGTTAGTTTCTTAGTCAACTTAACACTTCCCTGGCTGGCACCCTGTTGTAATGACATGGTTAGCTTCGGTACAGAGACGTCGTAGCTTCGTAGGGCAACTTGAGTATGCGCAGAGCGAGGGGATTAGGTCTCACGTCTTATAATTGTAGGTCTAAAAATGGCGATCGAATCGCAAAGGAGCTTGTTCGGATAGAGTCTAAATTTAAGTTGGACTGCCCAGCGGTGGCGTGGATTGCGGTTGCCTTTTTTTCTTTCGTAGAAATTTTTTACTTACGGTGGCATAGGGGATAATTGTTTGTAGCTTTATAAGAACAAAAACGTCTAAAAAGTGTAGGTACACTACAAGAAACACCCCTTCTTTTAGTGTTAGGTATAGATGTTCCCCTTTATCCAAAGTAGTTAGAGTCCTATTTACACACGTCGTCTTAGCAATACTGATTATTTTTGTTTTTAGGCTAGTTCGCACGGTAGTTCCTTCGTATATCAAAAAGTTACGGTGTAAAATGGATCACACTTCTACTCCTCTGTTTCAATATAAGATGTTTTAGTTTTGTAAAGCAAATGTATTTAGACTAGTTTTAGTATGTAGGTTCACTCATGTTTGGGTGAATCTACACTAAACAATCTGATATATTTTCTTCACAAACTAAAACATCTTATATTTGAAACGGAAAATAACTGAATTTTGTTAAGTATCATGTCCTAGCCTACTGTTCGCCGCATGGGCACATCAACTAGAGTTTCGTGGGTATTGGGGAGTGGAGTGGTGATGGAGCTGCGATTAATTTTACAGGATTTGATGGTCTGATCGGGTCTGGATCTGCATAGTTGTATTCGGGAGAGGGTGACACATGCAAATCAGGGGGCCTCGTGATATCTGTTTGGATTATTAGCCGATTGGTCGTCCCGTGAGTTCATATCAAGCCATATGTTTTTAAAAGCACACGCTACGTTCCGAAACGGAGGACCGAAGGTCCACGCGGCAAGATCGCATCGTTATTATAGACTTATATTAGCAGTCATCCGAGTCAGTGGAGCGAGGCGACATTTTGTTTCGACACGTACTCGATCGTTTTTACTGTCAAGTTGGTCTTTTACACTGTCATAGTATTAAGCTTGAGCTCTGATGATTCCGTGGATGAGCGGGAAATATTTCTGGTCGAAATTGTCAGGAAAAATGATTGATACTCATATAGAAGTCTGAATTAATGCCAAGATATTCCTTACACGCTTCGTGATAATTTCAAGTGTCGTCGCTTTTTCTTGTCTCCAAAGGAATGATCCTCATGAGCTAAATATTATTAGATAGATGAGATCTTTTTAGTAAAGGTTATACGTGTCCTATGGTTGGATGGCTAGGAGGATGGTTGTATCTCCATGGAGTTCAAACGGGTTTCATACGTGTTGCGTAAAAGCGGAATATTCTTTCTGGAGGCGGCGTTTTCTGCCGATAACAGGCGCATGTGATGACTTTGTCAATCTCAAGACCGTTCCATGACTCGGTCTCGAAGATGCTCATAGGGGTAGGGTGTGCGTGTGTGCGTTCATAGGGGTGCGTGTATGTACGTGTTGTGAGCGTCTACGATTGTACCGTGTTTCTCAAAAAAAAGATTATATGTGTTTCGATAACACTCCATTTAATTCGGTCCCAATAGGGAGACTCAGACGCGGGTGAACTAGCTATGTACTCGCTAGCCCTGCAACCAAGCCAACACTTGGTTCTCACACTTTGGGAAGTTTGAAACTCCAATTAGTAACAATAAGACTTCCTTCCTAGATACTATATCATTCGTTGGATTAGATATGTATTTTACTTTTAATATATGGCTACGGATTTGTAAAAGTAACCCATAAACAGGCCGAGCGGGTTGACATGTCAACTTCAAATGTTATTGGAGTCTGGCTGAATGTAAATATATAACACTTGATTTTTGAAATAATATAACCAGACTACTGCTTATACCCATCAACTTCAAAATGTTAAAAATACACTATTGCACAACAATGCCTCTAACACCGGTTCGTAACACCCTCTAACACCGGTTATAGAACAGTTATTCTTGGTTGATGTTAGAGCCACCTCCCTAACACGGTTCTTATCTGACTGTTGTTAAAGGATGGTGTATGTGGGGCCTTCCATGAGCCCGCGAATCGGTGTTAAAGGTTCTCCGCCGCGGCAGAAAAATGGCATAAATCTCTCTCGCGGCATAGTTCTGTCGCCGCCCCTTTTTGGGCCGATTTCTGCGGCGGGGGTGGGGAGGATCAATCGGAGAGGTATACACATACATCGTCAGTACATACGGACATCAATAATTAAGCAACTATTATTATAAACAAACATCGTCATTATGGTATTCTCCGTACATGTTTAAGTATCAAGTACAAGATAAACACGTTCAAGCATATATACATATAACATCTCCGTACACGTTTATTTTGGATATCTAAAGTGTTCTCCGCCGGGCGTGACGACCTCATCAAGTATGAACCCCGCAAATTCCTCTTGAATGGCTCGTACCCGGTCAAATGGTAGGAGGTTGTTCCGCACCGTTCGATCTAAATATATATGAAGAATGAGGTCAATATATATATAAGAATGAAACTCAACACAACTGATGGTAATAAAATAATGTTATGTACTTCGTTTACGTACTCTAAGTTATTATAGTGCGGCTTGTCCCGTCACACATATCGTTGAATAAACTCGCAAACATAGTATCCACATAAATTATTGTCGGCTCCTGCTACGCTTTACGAGAATAGAGAGTTCGATCAAAATAATAATCAATAAAACATGATATAATGGAATTGAAAGCAGAATCAAAGATATATGCAGACCTAGCTGGCTAGTATTACTGTTATCGCCATATTTTGGCCTACGAAGGAGATGGGCCGTGATCAAAGATGGGCTTGGAAGATACATATATTCAACGTGTTGTTGGATCGGCCTAGTGCGTAGATTTGGGCTGAATTGCCCGTGTATCTTGTATCATAGTAGGTTTTGTTTCAGTTTAGGTTCCGTTTCAGTTTAGGTAAAGATAAGAGTTGTAGAGTTATTCCAAAAGTAGAGAGTCTCCGGACTATAAATATGTACCTAAGGTTATCAAGAAAAAGAGGTCAATCACGTTCACAACAAACACAATCTCGGCGCATCGCCACCCCTTGTTTCTAGGGTTTTTCTCGGGTAAGTGCCATGCTGCCTAGATCGCGTCTTGCGATCTAGGCAGTATCTACTTATGCGTTGTCCGGTGTTACTCGTACTGAAGCCTTGTTGATGGCGAGTAACACCTTTATCACAGATGTGTTAGGGCTAGCATCAGTACTTTTCACTATGATTGTTTAGTTATGCTACCTCTAGCTATCTCGCCGCATTTGCACCTTTTCCCGGGTGTGAAGGTGGCATCTTGCTATTCTCTACTTAGCCGATTCGATCTGTTATAGTTGTGCCTTGTTCATCAAGGTTTAGTTTAATATCCACATGATTAGGCCTTGCAAGCGGGTTGAGCGATCGATGATGCGTAAAGATGTGGTTTATTCGTTCTAGAGAAGATTGTTCCGGTAATTAACTCTGCGTTGATTGTTAGGCCTCCTCTAGGGTTGATATTCTTCGTCTTTCGTATATACCAGGCTCAATTACGTGTAGGACGTTCCGGTCACGTAGTGAAAACATTAAAGCGTAGATCGATTTAACTTGTAGCGATCAAGCAAAACCCCATGTTATCATAGATCTAATGCATAACCATGGGTTAATCGGCTCTGGAAGCCGATTTAAAGAAACACAGGGCAGTCACGGCTCGAATTTCGTATACTTGTTTACCATGCAGAAACCAATCGGAGCAATCCATCACCTTCGACCAGGTATAGGTGAGGTGCATCTCGAACCAAGCCGGGACGTGCGTGCGGAAGCTTTGCGGCCGTTGCAGGAGGACCGAGGCCCACCGGCAGTTAAGGAGCCTCCGGCTCTTCGTGTTGCTCGTCGCTGCCGCGGTGAGTTTTGACAGCAACACATTACGCGCCGGTGGGACCTTCAACAACGTCTACATCAACATCCGAAACTGCGATGGAGAAGCACCGGTCACATCTGACGAGCTTCTGCTGAGCACAAAGCGAAGTATGGCGAGATTAGAGCTCTTGAAGCCGACCTCATCGGCTCTTCGAGAGGACCGTCGCATGGCATCAAATGGAGGGTTCTCCCGAGGTGCTCTCGATGAGGTGGATCTGTCATCCCTTGGAGGAGCGCTCGAGGGCTCTGACGGAGGTCAACTACATGGTGGCTCATTCTCTGCGCCACTCACGAGAGCACAGTGAGCTTTCGGTCGCGGTTCGCGTAGTTCAGGAGATCATGAAACATCAGTACTCTCCGTCGGGGCCCACTTTGGGGACCCACCAAGGAGAAAGACCGCTCCAGACCAGGCCGCAACTGCCATTCACACTCGCAGCTCCGGAACCGCCAGGATCAGCGGCATACATTGTCTACAAGGCTGGAGGCGATCCAGGCGATTGCCAATTCCTGTTTGAGCCACCCAAGGAGATCCCACATGGATATATATGCACCTCGTGCTTGCAACAACTTTGGCGCGCACCGGCAGTGCAACCGCAGAGTCTGCGGCGGTTCATTGCGGGATCTTGAGGAGCGGCGTGCGAGCAGCGATATGCAGGATGGGCCGACAAACAGGCGTGGCTAGCCAAGTATGCCACTGGAACAAGTCATGAGAATCTAGCCCCTGCAGCTCAAACAGTGGAGCAAATCACTACCATCCTGAGAGATCAGTTCGGCTTCGTGCCGAAAAGGCGGACAATCGGCTACTCAAAGCCGTACCCCAACGAGTTTGACCTGATTCCACTGCCACCCAAGTATCGGCTCCACAGTTCTCGAGTTATTAGGCGGAAGGGTCAAGCTCAATCGAGCATATAAGCCGATACAGCGCAGCTAGGCATGATTTGACATCGGATCGGATCTTGGCGTGAGATATTTTCGCAATCCCTAACGGGGCCAGCCTTTGGGTGGTACACCTCGGCCACCGATTCGATTCGCTTTTGGAAACAACTAGAAGCGGTTCCACATCCGGTACCATTGAGAGGCTAAAAGCGGGCATTGCGGACTGGCGGTCTGCGGCGAGCGGGGAGAGGCGTGGCGAATACATCCGGTAACCGGGACCGTCAGAACCGATGTTCGCCTTTCGTTTAAGCGAGAAAGAAGCGGTCGACTGGCGGCGTTGGGTCTCTTAACACCCATCAAGGATCGCTTCCCAAGTGGAGTACAACTCATTGGCGCATGGCCCGGCCCGGCGATGTATGAGCAGCGTCACCACGAGTTATACCAAGACAGTTCAAGCGTCCGTAAGCCTGGTCGTTCTGAAGAAGATGATCCTACACAAGACCAGGAGGTGGCCGTGGTGAGTGGGCTCGGGCAGACCTTGTGTCCTGCAAGTGGGTGAAACGACAAGGGCACGTAAAGGGTTTGACTTGATGTGAGCAAAGCCGAAGCGGATATTCGATTCTTCTTGAAGGAGAAATATGAGGTTACAGAAGGCCACAAAATCCCTACTCGAGGAGATGAACGGGAGACCATACTGCAAGTGGCATCATTCGTTCACCCACACCACCAATGATTGCAAAGAGCTGCGTCGTCAAATCCAAATGGCAATAGAACAAGGCAGTCTGATCCTTGGGCAGTTCGCCATGAAGGTGGACACGAACCCGTTCCCCGGCGTCAACATGATAGAACTCAGTCGCTCCGCGAGGCGTCAGCTGGACTTTTCGTTCGGTGTTAATATGGCAGGGTCTGGGTACCACCATGACACGTACAAGGAGGAAGGTGGTCACTCTCGGAGCAAAGAAAGAAGGCTGGTCCACGCGACCGGCCCGGCCACGATGACGGCGATACTTAACAGAGGAACGGTGAGGAGTGCGGTATCGAAGCCACATTCCGCATCTCCTTAACAAGTATGGCGTCGGCGTGATCAAGCGCCGACGGTGGAATAATGAAGGATATGGGCACCTCGCGAAACCGCCCAAAGAGAAGGAAGCGCAGACAAACATTGGGATTGTCCCTTCTTCAAGCATTCTTTGGGGCGTGGGAATGAGCCGATTGCCTACGATCGACAAGCGCCCGAATGTGGGGCAAAAGGAGGGCACGAGGCCAGTGCCAGTGTTCAAACGTCTAGGGCCTCTCCAACCTCAGAGCCGTCCCAGGGAGTCCGCTCGAGCAAAGGGCCTCGAGAGGCGAAGGGATGATAAAGAAGAAGACAGGTATCACCGTCCAAGGTGGTGCCCCGATGGACTCAGACACACCCAGAAGCGTAGAGTGCAACGGCTGCGTAACTTGGAGGAAGCTGAAGCACAGTATCTCCACGCTCTAAAGAAAGCACGACCTGATCTGGCCGTCAAAGTAAGGCAGACTACGGAGACGGAGGGCCGCGCGACAAGGAAGGAGTGGCGCCCCAAACCACTGAAAGCCGATGCACATACATCGGCTGGCACAAACATGGTGTTCGTACTTCCGGCAGAATTCTGCGCGCCACGAACCAATGTGCTACCAGTGGCACAGTTTGACTGCGGTCCACGGCCGGTTATCTTTGAGAAGCCACGTGAGAAGGGTTACAAACATCTGAAAGCTCTGTACCTGCGGGGCTACATCAATGGGCAACCTGTCAGCAAGATATTGGTGGACACCGGAGCGGCAGTCAATATCATGCCATACTCCATGCTACGACGTTTGGGACGCTCCACTGCGGACCTGATCAAAACCAACGTCACGTTAAGCGACTTCAACGGCCAGTCTTCGGAAACGCAAGGCGTCTTGAGCGTGGATCGGCGGTGGGCAGGAAAACCATACCCGTCATTTTTCGCCGTGAACAGCAAAGTACCTCGCCGTCTTGCTAGGAAGGATTGGATCCACGCTAGCTGCATTCCATCCACGATGCACCAGTGCCTAATACAATGGGACGGAGATGAAGTGGAGGTCATCCATGCAGACGATTCTATCGAGATTTCCATTGCTGGCATGAACGTCTGGGAAGCAGAAGACCAAGAGCCGATCTCTGGAATCAGTTTAGACGGCTGTGAGCGCACTGAAGCTACAAAAAACGGGGTGAGGCTGGTCTTATCCACTGGCCTGGCAGAGTAGAAAGGTCCACGATCATACGTGGTACGGCCGATCCTCGCGATCGGCCACAAAAAATAAAAAGCAACGATCATACGACAAGCAGATCACGTAGTCGTAGCAGGGAGACGCCCTGCCATTGTGAAACAATAAGGTGTAAGCCACCCTTGACTAACGCAATCAAAAAGGGGGCCGGTTCAGGCAATCGGCCCAAATTATTTTTGTTGTCCTCACCTACTGCTTGCCCTGTGTTTAGCATCGACCTGACAGGTGACGGAAAGCTAGGGTATGGGTTCACATCCGCTGATGAACTAGAAGAGATCGACATTGGTCCTGGGGATAAGCCACGACCAACATTTATCAGCAAGAAATTAGATCCGGGTCTGCGAGGCCCAATGATCGCCCTGTTGAAACAATATCCAGACTGCTTCGCCTGGGAGTACACAGAAATGCCTGGGTTAGACAGGAGCATCATTGAGCATCGGCTCCCGCTTAAAAAAGGATTTCGGCCATTTCAGCAGCGAGCATGGCAAATGAAGGCCGAAATTCTGGAAGAGGTCAAGAAAGAGGTCGAGAAAATGTTGACAGCCAAGTTAATCAGGCCATGCAGGTATGCTGAGTGGATTTCTAGTATAGTACCCGTAGAGAAAAAGGATGGCCGATGGCGTGTCGCCATAGATTTTCGGGATCTCAACAGGGCTACCCCGAAGGATGAGTATCCGATGACTGGAGAGCCGATATCTTCAATCACTTGAAGGATTCGGCTCGGGGGTCACCTAAATGGATGATGGACAGTAAAACTAGAGGGGCCGATACATGAAATCGGCTAAGTAAAACACGCGAGACGATGGACAGTAAAAATGTGGGGGCCGATGTGGAAAATCGGCCGATTAAAAACATATATAGCCGATGCAAGGTCACCGACTCTAGAGGTTCACAAGTTACAAACAGGTGCCAGTTTACACATACGAGCTACTGAAGAAGGCATCGAAGGCGTGGAAGGCGTCAGCACGGATACGATCCACCTCGGCGATCTCGGCTTCGTCATCTTCATCCTTGCCCGTCACTAGCTGCTTGCTCAGGGCGCATATGCCGGCCAGATCGGTCTTCAGTTGAGCTTTGAGGCCTTCCGCCTCGTTTTGGGAACGGGCTATGGATTCTTCCTTGTCATGGATGGGTTGTTTAGTCACCCGGGCCTTCTCCTCAAGATCTTCCAGCTCCTTTTTCAAGGATGCGAGCTCGGCGGTCTTGGAGGTGTCAGTTCTAGCATCGAGCGCCTTTTCTCATTAAGCTGCGACATCTTTACGCAATATCGGCTTTCGGCGGGGAGTTGGGCATGGCGCGGTGGATCCTTTCACGGGCTAGTTTCACCGTGGCCGAAAAGACAGATTGCAACCGACCAAAGCTTCACTTGCAATGTGCACGGAAGATGATCCGAATTTCGGCAAGAACGCTCTTCACTTCTTGAACCCTCGATCAACTCCTCGGCGGGAGGACAGCAAGGTTTTAAGACGCTGGAATTGAGGTGGAGCAATCCGGGCTTGTGGTTCAGCGTGGGCAACAGAGGGAGTTGGTTCGATGGATTCAGGGTCGAACGACAGCAAACCTGAAAGATCGCAACTCTGGCAGCCAGAAAAGCGTCAGTATGCGTCTAAACATACAAGGCCGGACACAAAAAATTTAAACGTACCTCTCCTATCGAGGGGATAGCCGATGAAGAGACCATCGGTTCGTGTGTGGTCGCTGGAGGCTTGGCCAGGTTGGCAGCCGTTTCATCTACACCTTCGGGGGTCCCCAGATCCGGCGTCAGCACGGCCCCGGCCTTCCCACTAGAAGCATCAGTTGCCTGTATAAAGGTAATTTACCAATGTAAAAAAAACGATGGATCGACAGAAAAAAGGGAGTAAGGGGCAGGAGCATAGAAGATGAGGATTTTTCAAAACCTCCTGGCTCGACGAAGAAGTGTGTAGTCCTTTGCGAGCTCTTTTGGGACCCACAGATGGCCCCCCCTCGACTGATGCTCGGGGGGCAGCAGTTTCAGGGGCCAACCTCTTCTTGGAAGCCGATGGTGGTGAGTCCGGTTGGTTCGGTGTGATGGTCCTCTCAGAATCCGTGGGACCTAACTCCCCTCGATTGGTGCAGGTATCCTCTGGAGGTGTCTTGACGGAAGCACTGCAAAGGAGGGAGCGATGGCGTGGCGTGGCTGCAAGAATGAAAGAAATAACAAGGATCGACTAAGGCCTAAATTAAGCTTACATGCGAGCTATGCGGAGAAGGGCTCCGGTGCCTCAAGGTTTTTGGCAGCTACCTTCCTCACCATCGTTCGATTTTAGTGAACTCGAGGCGGTGACTTAGGAGTTCTTGGTTTCTTGGAAGCCGATTGTGGCGTCGTCGGCTGTTTACGCATTATGACCTTTTTCGAGGTGGCGAGTTCTTGCGAGAAAAGAACCACGGAGCTGGTGGAAAGAACTTCGAATGGGGAGCCATCACTATCGTGGGCTCGGACCATCTTGTTCTGCAAGAGGAAGAATGGATTAATAAAGGGTCAATTGCAAGCTGCGTCAAGGAAAGTTGCAAGTGGTGGCACATTCCGTTCAGGGGATGTCATAGTCATCGAGCTGTTTGACAATGGTCCTAGAGCCTTCACAGGCGTGAGTCCTCCACATCGACCACCAGTCTTCGAAGCCATCGGTGGATGATACAAAGGTGAGATTGTGGGGGATTGGAATGGTCAGGGCATCAAAGAATGTGTAACACCTTTGGCTGGTGAGAGGATCAGGCAGGTCGGCTCTGCTCTCCGTAAGATGATGGAGGAAGAAGTGGGGAGCTACTTGTCCAAGACCAAATTGGCGAGCCACTACATGGTGGTAGAATTCATACCAGGTTTAATTATCTGTTGGGCGTACTCATGCCTGGAAGGAAGCGAGGGCGAATCACGGTGGAAAAGAGCTGCGAGTACTAGTGTCATCGGCAAAATTGTCGACTGAAGGAGAGTGGATTTTCAAAGTGTTAGATTCCTCCATGTAAGGGAAGAAGGTTGGGTTGTTCGGACCTTGAAAGAAAAGCGTTGAACCATTTGGATGCCTCTGAGGGGTCAGTTCTTTGGCGATCGATATAAAGCTTGGCCATAGCTGGTGCATCGGATCTGCTTCCCTTTTACATCAGGAAAGTACTCGCCAAAAGGGGAAGTTGGGGATGTGATTTTGAAAATATAGCTGAGCCCATAGTTGAATAAACCACCAAGGACCACTGTTTTGACTGCTACACGAAACAACAGCGAGACATCAACGGAGGTATCGATAGACCTCTCCAAGGAGCAGTTTGCGATGCCAAGTTGAGTGCCTTTGGCCAATTCATGGGCTAGGAGAGATAGTTCTTGGTTGGAGCAGAGGAGGGCCACTGAGAATATGAAATGTTCTAACCATAAGTTGAGGAAGGCTGTGTGTTCCTTCTCCGTGACAGGACCCTTTGTTTTCATATGGCGTTGGAGGTAGGCACCCCAGTTCGTGCAATCTGTTTTGGAAGACAGTTTGTAGGGGACTTTGGTCAGTTTAAAGGCAGAAGGGCTGGGTGATGTAACATCCAGACCAGTAATCATCACCACATCCAACAGAGTTGGTGACAAGGGGCCATGACCGAACATGAAGCAGTTCAGAGCGCCAGACCAGAAATAGCCGATGGTTTTGAGAAGATTCTCGTGTTTCTCAAGAGGAGACAGTGATAGATGCAAGGCATCGGCTATTCCCGTAGTTTCCCATTGGGATTGGTAAGCTCTGGCTACCCTACTAAACCAAGAAACCCAATGTTCGGGAGGGTTAGGCCAGGCTCGCAAGCAGTCGGCCCAAGAGTTCAGATCTAGGTCTTGGCTTACGAAGGGGATTCTATGTGCTTCGCAAGAAATCAGATGGGCAGGACTAGAATGCATGCGAGGCCAAGAGAGGAATTTGGGAGAGAGGGATGTGGCAAGATGTCGAAACCTAGAAAGTTTAATGGTAGAATAAAGGCATTAATTGGTATTCGCCATTAAATTCTAAATGCATTAATGCGAGGAGTAGCGTACCTTGACGGAGACCTCTGGATTAGTGTTGACGATTCCGCCATCTAGTTTGGCGGAGGTGGATCTATCTGATCGAGATTGAAGGTTCTTGATGCGGTGAGCTTGGTCTGTTTGGTGGGCGATTGGAGATCTAGGCCGCCCTTTTTGAAAGGGGTCGCAGGTGACCGTTTGAGGCTAGCCGTTTAGGTTTGCCTAAGTTTGCGGCCAAGTTTAACCTTGTCAGCGTTTTTTGGGAAAGCCGATATGCATCGGCTCTTTGAACTGTGGCTTGGTTGACTGTGTAAACATGACAAGGTGAGAGCCGATACATTGCTATCGGTTTCTGAAGCATCGACTTATTCTGGCTATCGACAAAATTGGGCGGAAAGTCAATCTTCGAGGAACAAATTTTTCTCATTCATTCATTCAAAAGCGGATTGCTTACAAGCGGCTGATGGATTACAAAAGGAAGCATACTACTACTACTACTACTAATTCCTAATCTAGGCCGAGGTCGTAAATGCTTCTTCTTGCCGTCTTGTTCATTGTCATCGGCTTGCTTGGCGTCGTCTTATTCTTTGTTGAAGAAGCCAGCCGAGGCCTCCTCGTCCTCTTCATCGTCGTCGTCGTCGGACCCGGCGCGGAAGTACTTCACCGGCTGGTACTCCTCGGAGATGTCCTCCTCCTCCTCTTCCTCCTCTTCTTGAGGAGTCGGCAAATCGAGACATGGCGTCGTCGGCGCTGTCTGCCTCCAGTTCCCCATCAGCGAGGAACTGCAGGTCTTCTTCGCCGTCGGTCAAGGATGCATCATCCTCCGACCAAACAGTGAAGTCCCAACCCCTCTCGTCCCACCATTGTGGGGCGAGAGCGTTGTACGCCGCTGTCGGCGGGTGCTCCGGAGTCGGCTCGCGGTCACTAATGCTATTGGAGGCGTGGGAGGACAGACCAGAGGAAGCAGAGGAGGCCATGGCAGAGAAAGGGTTTTTTCCGGCGGAGAAAGAGGGTTTTCTGGCTACGGGAGGAAGATGGGGACTGCGAACTGTTCAGGCGAGTTTAAATAAAGGGGAATAGTGGAGAGATGGTTCAATGCCATAGCAGTTTCCCAGATTGCGCTACCAAAATCGTCAAATCATGCACTGCGGAGGAGTTGAGAAGACAGGGCATCATGATGAAGGGATAGCGTGACGATCACATTACGCCCGCAGCGTTACAGCGGCGTAACCCGATCTGAAAAAAAACCGGAGGAGAGAAAAACACGAGTGGTTTTGGAATTATCATTGCCAAAACCGAGGGCATGTTATCGCCATATTTTGGCCTCTGAAGGAGATGGGCCGTGATTAAAGATGGGCTTGGAAGATACATATATTCAACATGTTGTTGGATCGGCCTAGTGCGTAGATTTGGGCTGAATTGCCCGTGTATCTTGTATCATAGTAGGTTTTGTTTCAGTTTAGGTTCCGTTTCAGTTTAGGTAAAGATAAGAGTTGTAGAGTTATTCCAAAAGTAGAGAGTCTCCGGACTATAAATATGTACCTAAGGTTATCAAGAAAAAGAGGACAATCACGTTCACAACAAACACAATCTCGGCGCATCGCCACCCCTTGTTTCTAGGGTTTTTCTCGGGTAAGTGCCATGCTGCCTAGATCGCGTCTTGCGATCTAGGCAGTATCTACTTATGCGTTGTCCGGTGTTACTCGTACTGAAGCCTTGTTGATGGCGAGTAACACCTTTATCACAGATGTGTTAGGGCTAGCATCAGTACTTTTCACTATGATTGTTTAGTTATGCTACCTCTAGCTATCTCGCCGCCTTTGCACCTTTTCCCGGGTGTGAAGGTGGCATCTTGCTTGTTCTCTACTTAGCCGATTCGATCTGTTATAGTTGTGCCTTGTTCATCAAGGTTTAGTTTAATATCCACATGATTAGGCCTTGCAAACGGGTTGAACGATCCAGTAGTACGTAAAGATGTGGTTTATTCGTTCTAGAGAAGATTGTTCCGGTAATTAACTCTGCGTTGATTGTTAGGCCTCCTCTAGGGTTGATATTCTTCGTCTTTCGTATATACCAGGCTCAATTACGTGTAGGACGTTCCGGTCACGTAGTGAAAACATTAAACTGTCGTAGATCGATTTAACTTGTAGCGATCAAGCAAAACCCCATGTTATCATAGATCTAATGCATAACCATGGGTTAATCGGCTCTGAAAGCCGATTTAAAGGGAAACCTGGGAGCCGGTCACGGCTCGAATTTTACGTATACTTGTTTACCATGCAGGAAACCAATCGGAGCAATCCATCACCTTCCTGACCAGGTATAGGTGGTGTGCACCCTCGAACCAAGCCAGGGCGTGCGTGCCGGAAGCTTTCGGCCGTTGCCCGAGGACCAGGCCCACCAGCGATTACAGGAGCCTCCGGCTCTTCGTGTTGCTCGTCGCTGCCCGCCGGTGAGTTTTGACAGGCAACAATTACTTACATTTTAATCTACAAATTGTAGTTCTTCTGACCATTCACCCACGACCCTGCTCGTGAACCTTTTCAAACCACATCGCAAATAAAATGAATAAAAAAGTAATTAATTACTTATTGTCACGAAAGTTGCCGATCTAGTACGATAATATGATTGAAATTACCTGTGGAGCATCTCTTTAAAGTCTGCCCATAGCTCTTTGTCTTTTCGTGCCGAGTCCATGGCAAGGACTTTTCCTGTGTCAACTTGAATGACTAGCAGGATAAAGTGAAACCTGCGCACGCATAACTCATTATCAGTTACACTTAACATCGAGTAAGCCGAAACAGAATGTGTACAAGAGAGGGTAACACTCGCGAGATTGTAAGGCAATAGTATTTCTCTTTTGGTTTGTTGTCTCAGTAAAGACCTTAGCATGAAATCTTACATTAGCCGGGTTTTTATTTACCACTTGTTTATAAACTCTATTTGGGTCAACGAACCGAATGTCATAAGCGCCTCTTTTCATGCATTTCATAACCTTTTTCTACATAGAAGAATCCCCTTTAACACCGTTTCATAGAAGAACTGGTGTTAAAACCCAATTTCGACCTCAACTAAAGGCCTCATTTCCACTAGTGATAGGAGGCAAGCAGTCTTTTTGCTAGATCCAGAGCTAACCGTCTTCAAACTGATAAGATGGTCACTCAGCTCTTTTATAAAAAGGGCAACAGAGCCAATGAAGATAAGCGGCTTGGTCGGCTCCGATGATGGTGGCGTGGAAGCCACCGTCGAGGACAAGCGTTTCCACCTCTAGATGCACTATCGATATAGGAGGAGTCGACTACATGTGGGATGATATCTGTTTTGATTAGCCGAATGGTCCCGTAAGCTCATATCAAGCCATATGTTTTTAAAACCAACACTACGTTCCAAAACGGAGGCACCAAGGTCCACCCGGCATGTCATGTGATCATCCGATCGCATCGTTAAACTTATTAGCAGTCGTCCGAATCTGTGGCGACATTTTTTTAATCGTACTCGTTCTTTCCGTGGTTTAAAAAAAATACTCGTTCTTTCGCGTGCATGCCGGTTGATATTGATCCAACCTTGCCTTATATGTTCATGCCAAGTTGGTCTTTTACACTGTCAGCGCACTTATACATGTCCTTCATAACTACTTTCTCTGTTTTAAAATATAAAATGTTTTAGGTTTGTAAAAAATATTTATGTAGACATTTTTAGTGGGTAGATTCAGTCTAAACACGAGTGAACCTACATATTAAAAATAGTCTAGATATATTTGTCTCATAAGCTAAAACATCTTATATTTTAAAGCGGATAAATAATATTGATGAGAGGAAAAATATTTCAGGTTGAAAATGAGAAGAAAAAATGACTGATGTTAATATAGAAGTCTGAATTAAATGGCATGATATTCCATGCACGCTTTGTGATAATTTCTATTGTTCATCACTTTTTCTTGCCCATGCATACGTCGTCTTGGGAAGTTTGAAACTCAATTACTAATAGTAAGACTTAGTTCCTTCATAGATAGTACTACTTGCAACTTTCAATCCAAGCTTTGTCAAGATTTGGTGACATCATCTATCAACCCAAGCTTCTAAAATAGTTAGCAACTTAATTCTTTCATCTCTTATTGTTATAGTTTAGCTCAATGCTCTAGAAGTAGAGAGGGATTTCATGCTTAGAAGTGTAGAGGAAATTTTAGATGTGTAATTTTAAGCATATTTTGATTATACAAAAAGTTACTGAAAGTTGAGATGTGCATTTTAAGAGTTTCGGATCTCAGAATTGAATAAGGTTTTCACTGCTAGAGCAATAATTAAATAGTCAATATTTTTTATGTTAACAATTTTGTCCAATTTAAAATTAGTGCATGTTTTAGATTTGTAAAAGTAATTGTAGTAAAATGATCCACACTTTTTATATGATAGAAAATTTTAATTATCTGCAGATGAGCCGAGAATGGATGTCTGACGCTCCCGAATGTCTAACACGTTCATTAAAGGCGTGCATTCTTTCATCAATTTATGCGAGGCAAACAAGCAGAATGGTTTTATGTGTTGTTAGTGTGGTGTTTGCCGAATGAGAAGGATTACTCTTCCTCCAAAACCATTCACATCCACATGATTCAATCAGGTTTCATGTCCGGCTATATTTGTTGGACAAAGCGGGGTATTGATCGAAGACAACGAAGAAGAAGAAACGATCACAACTATCAATGTTTCCTGAATATGGTGATGCTGCACTAGAAGACAATAAACAAGAAGAAGGTGAAGAACGGGCATTAGATGAGGCTAGCGATGATCTTCGTCGGGCCATTCTTTATGCACGGAGGCGAATCTGAAAATAAAACGAGAAGAAGAATTTGGGCGCATGTTAGAGGATCAAAAAATTGTTATA
The DNA here is from genome assembly GCA_030063025.1 of Avena longiglumis. Lineage (NCBI taxonomy): Eukaryota > Viridiplantae > Streptophyta > Magnoliopsida > Poales > Poaceae > Avena > Avena longiglumis. Next base: position 14,055,603 of record CP125977.1, on the reverse strand, counting down.
CCGAATTGCGAAGATGGCAACACAAAGCTCGGTACCACACTAGAATTACTGCAATGGAAAGCGAGAATGGTTTATCGACAAGGGATTTGAGAAGCTCTTGAAAATTTGGAAGAAGAAGCTTCCAAAGGATAACGAATTGCATGTCGGTACATACGAGGCAAAGAAGGTAAATACGCCCTCTAGGACTAGAGGTGCGAAGATACATGCATTAATGTTGCATACTATATCACGGTGAGAGTGCGAGAATTTGGATGCATGCAGGTATGCGGCACATTGCGTTATAAGATCACACGAGATGACCTGGTGAGGTTGAGGGTGGCGGCGCCCCGAAGAGGGTTCTGCAAGGTGATGTGGTATGCTCCTATAATACCACGATTGAAGCGTTGTTTAGAAACAAAGAGCATGCCAAGTTGTTGCGATGGCACAAACAAAGCGAGAAAAGACTCGATGTTGAGACACCCGCTGATGGGTCAATGGAGAAAAATCGGTAGAAAGTGCAGAGCTTTGCAGATGGCGCAAGGAACTTAAGGTATGGTCTAAGTATAGATGGCATGAATCCTTTTGGAGAGAAGAGCTGCGATAGCACTTTTGGCATGTAACTCTATGTATATATAACCTGCCTCCTTGGTTGTGCATAAAGTGGAAGTTCATTATGATATGAGTGCTCATCCAAGGCCAAGCAACCCGCAATGACATTAATGTGTACCTAAGGCCATTGGTTGAAGAACTACTACAGTTGTGGGACGAAGGTGTTCGTATGTGGGATGAGCACAAACAGGAGTCATTTGACCTACGGGCGTTGTTGTTCATAACGATCAATGATTGGCCTACTCTTAGTAACTTTTCAGGACAGTCAAACAAGGGATACAATTCATGCACGCATTGTTTAGATGATACTGAAAGTATATATTTGGAAAAAGGTAAGAAGAATGTGTACCAGGGGCATCGTCGATTTATTTCGGCCAGGCATCCCAAGAAAGAAAGGCAAGCATTTCAATGGTGAGGCAGATCAGGAAGAAGCCTATCCGTCTTGGTGATGATATATTTGGTATGGTCAAGGATCTAGAAGTAATCTTTGGAAAGGGCCCTGGCGGTCAATCTGTTCCAAATGACGCTGACGGACATGTGCCCATGTGGAAGAAGAAATCTATATTTTGGGAGCTACCCTATTGGAAAGTTCTAGAGGTCCGCTCTGCAATCGACGTGATGCACGTGAAGAAGAATCTTTGCGTGAACCTTCTATGCTTTATGAGCATGTTTGGAAAGACAAAAGATATGCCATAAGCACGACAGGACCAGCAAGGTATGAAAGACCGAGACAGCGTGCATCCAATGAAGATAGATAAAGGACGTCTAAGTGCTGCGAGCTATGCTCTTACCAAATAAGATAAGGAATTTTTTTGAAGTCCTAAGCAGTATGAAGGTCTCTTCGGATATAAAGGGAATAATAAATATGGCAGAGAAAAAATTCTAGAACCTAAAGTCCTATGACTGCCACGTGCTTATGATGCAATTGCTTCCGGTTGCATTGAGGGGGATTCTACCGGAAAATGTTCGACTGCCCATTGTGAAGCTATGTGCATTCCTCAATGCTATTTCTCATAAGGTATTCAATCGAGAAATTCTCCGAGGTTACAAAATGATGTGGTCTAGTGTCTTGTAAGTTTTGAGCTGGTGTTCCCACCATCCTTCCTTGATACTATGGCGCATTTCTTTTACACCTAGTTGACGAGATTACCATTTTGGGTCTGTATTTCTACACAATATGTTCCCTTCTAGAGGTTCATGAGAGTCTTGAAAAAATATGTCCATAACCGTGCTAGTCTAGAAGGAAGCATCTCGAAGGGCTATGGAACAGAGGAGGTCATTGAGTTTTGTGTTGAATTTATTCCTGACATTAAGTCGATTGTTGTTCCTGAATCACGTCATGAGGGAGGCCGAGTGGAAAAGGCACACTAGGAAGGAAATCAATAATATGTATCGACGGACATTCTTTCACTCAAGCATACTACGGTTCTTCAAAATTCCACCTTGGCAGCTCCGTATATCAAGGAACACAAGAATATTATGCGCTCAAACAACTTGAGAAAGCATGAATCCTTGATTAGAGATGAACACATGAAGACTTTTGGCGGTTGGTTGCAAACACATCTCATGAATAACAAAACTGTTTGTGATGAGCTATACTTGTTGGCCAACTCACCATCTTCGACTATATGGACTTTCCAAAGATGCGAGATAAATGGGAATACATTTTACACAATCTCCCAAGATAAAAGAGCACCAACCAAAACAGTGGTGTCCGCTTTGATGCAACAAACAACAATAGGTCAAAGGACACATATTGGTTACATAGAGGAGATATGGAACTTGACTATGGACCTGCTTTGAAGGTCCCTTTATTTCGGTGCAAATGGGTCAAGCTAACAGGAGGCAGGATTGAGGTAGACAAAAATTACGGAATAACAACAGTGGATCTCAACAATAATGCGTATAGAAACGAACCATTCGTCCTAGCCAATGATGTAGCTTAGGTTTTCTACGTGAAGAACATGTCTACCAAACCAAGAAAAAGAAAATATAAGCAAAGGAACACATCATCAAACGATGAGACAAAGCGCCACATAGTTCTTCCAGGGAAAAGAAACATCGTAGGAGTGGAGGACATGGCAGAGATGTCAGAAGATTATGAAAAGTTTCATGAAATTCCGCCGTTTGTAGTGAAGGATGACCCAAGCATCATGTTACTTGATGAAGATGCTCCATGGTTAAGGCCACACGGTCATAAGCAAGTCATATGATATATTCTGAATTTTTCCTTTGGCGGTTTTTTAGATGCAATCAATATGTATATATATATGTATATCATGAAGGGAATATGCCCTGAGAGGCAATAATAAAGTGTTTATTATGTGTATTCCAAGTATATTATAGATGTTTATTTTGCATGCTATAATTGTATTAATACAGAAGCGTTAATACATGTGTGTTTAATAAACAAACAAAGAGTTCCTAGTTATGCCTGTCTCATAAACTAGCTCGTTGATTAACAAGATGATCACAGTTTCCTGATCATAGACATTGGATGTTGTTAATAAAGACATCACAACATTAGTGTAATGATGTGATGAAAATTCCTCTAAAGTATAGCATTACAATCAAAGTCATTGAGTTTATATTGCTATAAACAACTTAAGTGATCCTGATGGCTTAGTGTACATCCACATGCTAAATGGGCTCGCAATCAATTACATAGTGGAAGACCCTTGCATTGGCACCTATTCAGGTTAACTAGAATTGTGTATTGGAATTATATCCTTACATTGGTGCCTACTAGTTGTGATAGTATAATGTATTGGGAGGACTTCTATGGAAAGACTTTGTCACAATCTCGATTTGCCAGTACTCCATTTGGTGTGTACTTATCCGACCCTTTGGTGGCGTCGACGAGATTGTGTCATGTGGGTAAAGTGTACAACTTCTGCAAAAGATCAAATTCTAAGTACTTAGTCGTGTCCCCGGTTACGGACAACTCTGAGCAACTAAGGCCTGAAGCTACGGAAGATCTCGACATTCCAATTTCTCAAAGTAAAACTTGATGGTGTCAATAAGGGATTAGAAGCACTTGGAGTTTGCCAGGAGTTCAGAAAGATTGTTAAAAGATCAAAACTATTTTGAAAAGATAGGATAAAACCATATTGCTTTCTACAAATGAGCCTAAACTCTACTTAGCCAAATATGCATATATTGATAAGTTCCAACTTATTCCCACATAGTAGTAAAACTTGCCAATACATTTCAAATGTATTGAGCCTTGTGGCTATAACTTATTATGTTGCAGGTTTGTTTGATGTTAATGAAGTGTGTTGAATAGGATTACAAGTCTACAACCAACATGATTGCCTGTGGAACTTTGAGCATGCCGGACTCCATGCTATATAGATATTTCGCTGCATTGTAATGAGATAGCCAAATGAGCTATGTAAGATATAATGAATCATTTTATTCCTGGTTATAAAGTTGTATTATGACCTTTGTTTCTTGATATTACATCTTAAACTATGGATGCTAGCTATTGATCCGAGGACTAGCATTGTAAACCAGAGGTCTCTACCTTATCGAGTTTGGACCTTTACATTGAAGATGGAGATCGGAGCTTACGAATAAAGGCCATATCATATTACATATTTTGAATTGCGTGTGATTTTAATCCTCTTGTGCATCTTGTATTGCTTAGATTGCGGTAGCATTATAAGATGATCCTTGTCACAAAATTATCAAGTAAAGTGTTCACCCTAAGTTAGCACCGTTACCAAGACTCATCGTTTTGAAGCACCACGTGATGATTGGGTGTGATAGAATCAACTTGTGCATACAGGAGCAAGCCGGTTGCTCATGCGAAACTAAGGTTAATCTTGGCGAGCCTAGCATGTACAGACATGGTCTCGGAACACGGATCACCGAAAGGTAAAGCATGTGTCATATAGTAGATATGATGAACATGTTGATTGTTTGCCTTTGAAACTACATTATGTCTCGTGATGATCGGACTTGATGTAGTGGATTTGGTTTGTGTGATCACTAAAACAATGTGAGGGATATTGTTTTGAGTGGGACTTCACCTAGATTAATTTAACTATTAATTAGGACTAAATTTATCATAAATTAAATAAAGGTGAATTTGCATAGATGTTGTAGTCATTGGCATCCGTTTACCACGTTGCGCTTAGTTATAATTGAGATATTAGAACTACAAAATTTTGGTTAGTTACTTTCTGTTGGTATCGTATTGTTTGAAGTGTTAATCTAAAGTTTAAAGTCCACTTGCAAATTTTCGATAAGTTAGATTACTCCATGAAGTTTAATAATTGGTATTAAATCAAGAGTAACAATTCTAGTGTTAGTATATGCGTATCATGTTTGTCTCCATGATTCTTGATATTTAAAAGATCGTCTTAATATCAAGGTAATCTAGGAGCTGAAAGAGTTTTTCAGAAATCATCATGTGTGGAAGATATTGTGATATCTGAAACAAAGTTTTGGTTGCAACATGATGGAGTATAATATGGAAAGATTTTGTGTTCTCATATTTGATGAGAATTTACAAAAGGTTGGAGACATTAGTCGTCCTAATCCTCCAAAAGGTTTTGGAGAGCAACATTATACTCGCGATTAACCATTATAAGCTAAAGTAGCTTAATCATGAATAGTAACATGATAAGGATGAATATTTGATGTAGGTAAAATGTTTACTACACTATAAGATAACTAAAGAATGGAATTCGAAATAATACCAAGCAATTGATGATGGTGATCTACTTCAAAGTGCAAGTCCAAAGACATTGGTATTTAACTATACACGCTTTGGACCATGTGTCATGAGTATGGCGCCACTGTTGATGTTGATAGATTATTTTGAAAGGATAAAGAAATCTTGAAGAGAAATCAAAATAAATATTTGGCATAAGAGAAAAGACTAGAATTGTTCATCTTAGGTATATAGAAGATATACATTTTATGGCTATATTCTTTGCTTGTTAAACAATATGGTTCTTAAGTATTGGATCTTTGAATTTGTTGGTGTGAATCGTCATACGAAACAACACAATTCATGAAATGCAATAGCCTAAGTAACTAGCAAGAGAATATGTGATGATGTTCATCGAGAACAAATAAAGTGTTGATGTGTTTCGTTGACATGAAATCTTGCCTTCAAGATTTGTTTTATCGAGTATTATGAGAACAAAAGGGTTGTTCAAATAATTGCCGTAATCCATAAAAGATGGATCATTTACAAATTTCGTTGGATAAATCACATACATAAAACAAGTGCCAAAAGAAGGTCGAAAGATAATTGATTGAAAAACCACTTAGGAAGTAACATCATAGTTTAAATTATATTGGAAAGAAAACATGAAGAAGCTCCATATGGATGGAATTTTGGAGTCTTTTGATTTCGATCAAATGGCGCTTGTGAAACTTTCCTATAGATAATTAAAAATCTGTTCATAGACCAAAGGTGAATGAATGACTATCTTATTGGAACTTGTACATATAGATGTATGAAGCCCATTATGTGTAGTCAAGGCGATGGATTTCAACTTCATATGCTTTCTCCAAAATTTGAGTGAATATATGAATATTTACTTAATGAGGATGAAGTGTGAAACATTTGAAAAAGTTCAAAGACTTTCAAGATGAAGTGCAAAATCAATGTAACAAGAAAATAAATAATTTATGATAGGATCATAAAGGAACATATTTGAGTTACCGGTTTAGCATAACACCTAAGATTTGAGAATCGTTCCATGGATTTGCATTTCCGAAACACCATATGAGTATGGAGTGTTGAGATATGTAATAAAACCTTGTTTGACATGGTGAGATCAAAGATGTCATTAATAAAACTTCCATTATATTTTAAAGATTAAAAGCTTTAGAGACTACCGCTTTTACTTAAAGAGCTCCATCATGATCCGTTAGTGACACCATAAAAGGTTGTGGTTTGGGGTAAAACCCAAGTTTTCCTTTCTTAAAATTGGTATGCCATGCATAAGTAAGATGTTTACAACCAAAGTCGGATAAACATGTCTTTGCATGTTATTCCAAATAAGCATTGAGTATTTCTCCATAACAGAAGAAAAAAGTGTTTGTCGCTTAGAATGTCGAGTTTGTCGCTTAGAATGTCGAGTTTCTTAAGAAAAGTTAAGTGGGAGGACAATAGAACTTTTATAAGGTTAAAGAACCTTAGCTATATGTGATGAGTTGCGTAGCACCGAAAAGTGTTTGGAGGCATCAACAATTCTCATGGCTCACGTGCCTCAAAGGTTGTGATCATGGAGGTCTAAGTTCCTATTGAACTAAGTAGGTCGGGTAAACAATCAAATAACAAAATTTGAGAGTTAGATAATTATTTGAAAATGATGAACCGACTACATGCAAAGAAGCGATGATGGGACCTAACTCCAGTCAAATGGCTTGAAGCCATAGAATCCATGATAGTTACATACACGAGAAATCAAGTTTTGACCTTGAAAGACCCTCTGGAAAGGTGTAAGACCTTACAGTCATGTTTGGATCTATAAAGAAACAGACACGGATGTTTTACATCTATGAAATAGTCGACATATCGGTAAGAGTTCACGACAATGTTCAAGCGATTGACTATAACAAGATTTGATCTTTCATAGCGATATTTAGTCTAGGCAATTAATATAGCAACCACTACATATAATTTGGTTATGTGGTAGTTGAATAAACAAAACAAGTTTTTCTAATAGAATGGTTACCTGGGGCGTGTACATGACATGGTCCAAAGGGTTTGTTTAATTCAAAGGATGATAAGCGTGCAAACCTCAATGGTTGAATTAAGCATCGTGGAGTTGGAATCTTCACCATGTGAAACTATTAAAGAGTTTAAATTCATCGAGAGGCGATGAAGATGCTTGCATTTGTAAGAAATTAAGTGAGAGCTCTAAGACATATTTCTAATACATTTTGTGGAAGAAATATTTTTGATTAGAAATGTATCTTTTATTAAAACAGGTTAAGAATTTCATCTCGATGAAAGACTTAGGAAAAACCCGAATATTTGGCATCAATATCTATATAGATAGATTGAGATGCTAATATGGTTATTAAGCGATACATAGATGAGATATTGAATTAGTTAAATATGGAAATGACAAGAAAGGTTCTTGACACATAAAAAGGATTAAATAGAAATTCAAGTGTATCGATACTTGCTAAGTGAAACAAAGATTCAAGTATTGATTGATACTTGATGAATAAAATCACAAAGAGTATTTTTCAATCATACTATGATATGTACAAATCCAGATATGTCCTATGCTCTAAATGCTATGAGCATATATCAGAATGATTCATAAGTTGATCATTGGACGATAGTAAGGATATTCTTATGAATTTTTGGAAGAGCTAAGAATATATTATTTTGTAGAAGTGACAAATAGATGGTTATTTCATTGTAAAAGTACTACATTGATACTAGTTTTGTCACAAAGTACAAATTAAGTTTATCTCAATCTAAACTAAGGGTGGCACTATATGATGGAAAGTAAGTTCCATAATGGATTTGGATGAGTTACAAAGTTAAGACATTGTGACAGATACTACAACAAAAGGCTAAGTATATAGTGCTATTATAGCGTAAAGAGGGCATTTGTGTCAAGTAGTTTGTTATCAAACTAGGTGTGATTCACAGTGGGTAGTACTATAAATATATATTGTACAACAATAGTATCAACATGTATTAATCCAAAGGAACTAAAGGTCTCACCAAAGTACCAAATTTATACAAAGCCATCTCATTCTGAGAATGAGTGATGCGTGGAGGCAAAGACATGCAATTACATACGGACCTGTAAGTGTTGGATCCAAAGATCAGTGTACATACAACACCGGAAAGCCATAGGTGTTGAATACACAAAGATTTGAAACTAGATTATTGTCTCTAGTGTAAGTGGGAGACTATTGGAGTATGCCCAATAGGCAATAATAAAGTGGTTATAATCATATATTCATGCTTATGATAACTATTTACATACCATGCTATAATTGTATTAGCAGGAAACATTTATACTTGTGTGATTTGTAAACATAAAAGAGTCCTAGTAAAGCCTCTTGTTAAACTAGCTTGTTGGTTAATATATGATCATGGTTTCACGATCACATGAACATTGAGATGTTATTAACAACAAGGTCATATCATTAGAAGAATGATGTGATGACCACACTCTTATAGTTAAGCATAGCATAAATATCGAGTCATTTTAATAGTTCACTTGCTATAAGATTTCAATACATAGTAACCTAAATCCTTCCACCATGAGATCATGCTAATCACCATCACGGATGGATGCTTTGATGACATCAAACACCACTTAGCCTGGGTGGTTTTAAAGGTGGCATTGAGTGTTCGAAAGTATGTGTTGAGGCACATGGATCAAGAGGGGATTTGTCCATCCATATAGCGGATAGATATACTGCGGGCCCTCTCGGTGGAATGTCATCCAATTATCTTGCAAGCATGTGACTAGCTCACAAGGGATCACATATCACGAGCAGTAAAGAGTACTTATCGATAGAGGTTGAACTAGGTATGCAGAGATACCGATATCAAACCTCAGATAAGTAAAGTATCGCGAGACAAAGGGAAATTGTTATCATATGTAAATGTTTCATTTGATCATGAAGTAATAATAGAAATATGTGGGATCCATATGAATTTCCAGATTCCTCTATTGCTTATTGATCGAAGAAGAGTCTCGGTCATGTCTGCATAATTCACGAACCGTAGGGACACACACTTAAGGATTCGATGTTTTTTAGTAGATATGGAATGTGAGTAAAGAGACCGAATGTTGTTCAGAGTCTCGGATGGGATCCGGGATATCATGAGGAGATCGGAATGGTCGTATAATAAGATTCAAATAAGGAAAGTGCAATTAGAAGTTAGGAAATGATTAGGTGTTTTCACCGGAATGATCTAGAAGGGTCTAGAAAGTTCACCGAACCGGAAGGGGAAGGGTACATGAATGAGTCATGACAAAGTGGAATGGTTGCATCATGTCCTAGGTCAAAGGGATGTGCAAATAAAAGAAACAAATCAAACTCCAAAATTGAAAGTCAAAGGAAAGTTTGAAAAGTCAAGCTGGGACAATGTATCTGGTGGAGGAGGAGAAATCTCCTCTCCCTACCACGCCAACGAGGAGAGGATTTGGGGAGGATTGACCTCCCTCCTAGCTACCCTCCCTCTCATAAATATAGGGAGGATTCCTCCAAGACAACAACACCACCCTACCCCGTGCGGCATGCCCAAGCCGTCGTCGGCCCATGCCTCCTCCTCTCCGGCCTCTGAACCCTAGAACACCGGGGAACCCCTATACTCCATCCTACCCACTCCGGCAAGGCAAAGCCCAGGGATCTTTCCTCTAACTCAGAGCACCACGCAGTCGTCTTTGTCGGAATCATGAGGAGAACTACAACCTCTGTGCATGTTGGAACAAGGAGAGGAAGGTCGTCATCAGTCACCAATGTGTTTCTGGACTGAGGGAGCCTTTGCCACGCCTTGGGAAGGATCGTCTACACGATCTTGAGATCGGCAAGTGAACGACTACATCACCCATGAGAATCTGCGCTCGTTAACCGCTTTGGAATCTTCGACTGTGAGTACTCTAATAGACTCGTTGCTACAATAAAGTAGATAGATCTTGGCTTGTGTGTGTTCATGCGGTAGAATTTTTTTCCATGCTACGAACCCCTACAAAACCAACTCGGTATTTCTGATGACTTTAAATTACTTTGCAATAGGGTTGGCCTGCAAAACTTTGTATTTTATGATGCACCAACCTATCGCCGGTTAACCATTGAATTTCTTAGTTATTTTAAAAGCATCGTTAAGGCATGGAATGGGGAGGGTAGAATTTCTTTCCGACTCATGAACAATAATTATTCTTTATCACTTGATGAATGGTGCAATTGTTTTGGATTACCCAACAATGATCCTAATCCTCTGCGCGCATCTTTTAACAGCATAGAACCTTCCCCTAAACTCTGCTATAATAGAATAAGCTTTACTTCTAGAGTTAGTAAAGGGAAAAATATTCAACATCCTGCTATTTGCTATTTGTTCTATGTTATTGCTAACACCTTGCAGGCGCGCAATGAGTTCACAAGACTCAATGAGGAGGACATCTTAGTCCTCGCAAAAGATGCTTTCAACTATGACAACTTGTCACTCAACTTGGGCAAACTTCTTGTGTGCTACTTGGAGTACCAATCCTCCCAAAGCCAAGAACCAATCACTTGTGTAGGCGTCATCACCGTGCTTGCCAATGCCTTGGGCATCGACCTAGGTGAGTTACAGTCGGTGCTAGGTGAGTGACGTGTTGGTTTCTCTACTTTGAGCGCTTATGGAATGCTCACTAGGAGAAGTGGTGTTTATTATCTGCATATTCTTGGAGCTAGGTGTCTCTACCCTGCTCCTTTGCCTAATGGTGTTTTCTCTATCGAGGAAGGTCGCGTGCTTTATGACTTGCAGTTTGAGCAAAACCAACCCCAGGAGGAGATTCTGGAAGAGGATGAGGACCAAGAGGAGGATCAAGAAGTCCCTCATCAGAGGAGCAGACACCAAGCCGGTTCGCTACATATCAAGATTTCCAAGAACTTGGAGGGAATGTAGAGGGAATACATATGAAGATTTACAAGGACTTGAAGAAACAACAAGTAACTTATCAACTCAATTTGTGGACTGGAGTTACAACTTTTTCCCCCACCACAGTGATTTGAAGGGCTTGCAAAAGCCTAATATTGGGGAGGTTTTCTATCTATTTTATTTTGGCTTTCATTTGATTTATTTTATTTTCGATGTTATGCTTTTATTTGAGTTTATAAGCACTCGTGTTGGTTTCCCCAACACTTTATCTTTAGTTACTTTATTTTGTTTGAGATTTTCAAGCTGAGCTTTGCCTCCAATTTTCTATTCTTTAATTCCCTTTCTCAAAAACCACAAAAAGATTTCTCTGTTTATCTTTATTTTCCCTCTCTCTTTTCTTTCGCCTTGATGTTCTCATAAATTTGCGGAGAGTGATTGACTTGAGTTTCCAAGAAACAAATAAAAAGGGAAGAGAGGAGTGGAACCAAACATAAGAGGTATGCCTTATGGCTCCCCACTTTTGAAGTTTGAGAAACTCATGCTAGTTAGCAGTAATGTTAAGATGTTGTATCGGTGGACTGAGTCTCTATATTATAGTAAAAAAAATCCATGGGTATTAAATTCAGTATGTTTTGTTCCAGCTCCTGTAGTTAACCAAGTCTTTCCTAAAAATTTGCTAAACAATTAAATAAGAAAAAGTCTTACAATTGAAGGCTTGGGTGTTGTAGTGTCTAGTCTTGAAAGCTTATTCCTAGAGACACTCAACACCATAGAAAATAATGATTGACTTGATAGCTATCTTTGAAAGAATTTGTTCAATTGAATTAATGTTTAGCGGTTTTTTGAGCATGCCAAAGTTTGACTTATGAATCATAAGAATGATATAGATTTATGTGTCAAACTTCATGGGATGCCAACAACTCCACTAGCCTACGAACGATATTCATGGAGGAAACTCCTAGATTTCAGCTATGAGTTGATTAAACATATGTAGCAGCAATGCTATAATGGGTAAGATTCTTGGCACTCCCGGGTGGCCGTAACAAGATGGAATCACTCCTCTTGCTGATATGAGTAATCATTATGCAAAAGGAACAAAAACCTTAGTGATGCCACGAGTGTCTATCACAGCCCGATAAACTAATGAAATTTTTTTCATGCTCTCAATTACTTAAGAAATAAAATTCTTGAAGGGCAATGAATAGAAACATAGTGTTTGAAAAGTCTTGATTTATTGATGTGGGAGAACTGATATACTTTAGTATATGCTTTTCATGACAAACTCTCACACCCTCAATTTTATATGATTATACTTTATTGTTCAAAGGCAAGCTTATGAGTTGATTACATGACATGGAATAAAGTTTACTCTTTTGAAACATCCATGCTTACAATAATTTTGCTGCGCTATAAGGATTCATGAAACCCATATGATATGCTTTCCATTACTCTATCTATCTTTGAAGTTTTTCAGATTAATAAAGTGGAGAAACATGAGACTACCAATCATGAGTAAGATCATCATCTCGTTATTTCGGTTTAAATGTTGAGTTCTCTTTTGATTTTGGTTTTGTTGCTCTAGGACGATCAAGTTTAAGCTTGGGGAGGTTGATGGATGTGAAATATAATATTCTATAATGGCACTCACACCAAGGGATACATATATAACCAACTAGAGGAGAGATATTTCCAAAATTCAAACCATCCTATATGATAACTTCTCTATTCATGATATGACTCTACTAAAAAGGTAAAAAGATGAAATATAATGATGTGATACCGCGGCACTCCCCCAATCTTGGAACAAACCAAGGGGATGCCAAAACACGATAATGAATTACTCCTTCAGTGGTGGTGGTGTGATCATGGTCGGAGTGAGTAAATCCTCCAGCATCTTGTGAAGCCTGTTTTTCTCCTCTTGAAGTATATCCACCTTTCTCCTCAGGAATTGGTACTTATGACAAAACTTATCAGTGGCTTGAAAGGCTTCTAGTGCCGCAGGGCAGGAACTGAGGTCTGGAACTGAGGTCATCATCCCTTGCATATTATGAGAAAAAGCACGTCCAATGCTAATTGCCCCTACAAGAGTAGGGTTTCTTGCCCTTGATCCTACAGAAATCCGTCCCTTCATGCCTGCTGACATGTTCTTTACTTCCTCCTTGATGCTACGATCCATTTATTTGCGCCTAGTGATCCTTTCTTCTTACACCCATCAATGAAAGTTCCTTGCTCAAGATCGCGGAGGAGCTTACGTCGACTCATAGTCCTCCAAAATGAACCTGGAGCGACATCTAAACATAATAGATGAAGCGAAAACATGGCGATAACATGATACACGGACCTCGGGGTCAGGGATTATATATCACGAAGTTTAACGACAAAAGGAAGTCTTGGGAGAAAGCGAAGGCGAGCGGGCTCAAGTAGTGGTCACACCACAGTGGCGCGGCAGTGGGCCCACGCCACAGGTGTTGTGAGCCACGGGCTCCATTTCCTTCCCTCTTCGACTCATTGTCTTCCATATTAAATAAAACTGAAAATTATAAATTGGAAATTTTCGTGAACCTTTTCTTACGAGCTATTACCTATTAACGGACTCTTCAGATTCTTGAATTTGGTATTTTTATAAATTCTTCCATAGTCACCACTTGAATAATATCAATATCTTCATTATAAGAATCTCCAGAAATACAATGTTTGAGCCTTTGACCATTCTTCATCTCCTTACATCATTATCTCCCAACACTTGAAAATTTCTTTCATACAAAACTTCACACAATCTTCATTAGCAACATTAGTGTATGCAAGATAATAAACCTTTGGGTTCAATTTCAACTGAAGTCCATCAAAACATAAGCTACCGTAGCAACTCCTTTGAAAATCCCAAAAGAATTTAAAAGGAAATCGACTTAAGAGGCAAATGCAAAAATGGTAGAAATCTATCAAAGCAGACCTGCAGATAAAGATCAACTTTTTCAAAAATCTTACATTGCTCAAATCGACAAGTGCAAAAATAACGAAAGTTAAATAATAACTTAGGGCACATGCACATAAAATTACAGCTCAATCTAATGTACTGGGATTTTTCACGATTTTTTTAGTGGAGCACAAAAATCTATTCTGGGAGAGCAACTTCCCCACATCTCACCTCCCTCTCATTAGAGGCTAACCTTGACACAAAACCAAACAAAAAGGATAAGGAGAGGTTATTACCGAGGCTATTGCCTTATCGATTGGACCTAAACCAACTTACCATTGTTTATGCAGTTCGAGGGCTACACTATTGTTGGGGTGGATGAAGTTATGAGCAGTTTGAGAAGATGAAGCTTGAGTACCTTGCGGTGAAGGGATATGTTGAGCAGGAGAAGCCAAAATGTCACAATTATATGGCGAAAGGAAAACATCATGCTTCAAATCGGGCCTTGAGCCATCGACTTCTCGAGCACTCCATCTTTTAAGCCGCCTCACTCGACTCTAAGCGCAAAAATCGTCTTTGCCACCGCCTAAATCGGCGCCATCTCTCTTGTCTCACCGTCTCCGTAGCGGTAAAATCTTGTCCTTGGCGTCGGCCGTCTCACCACTATGGCTCGGGCCAAAAGCGGAAGAGTACCACACTACTCTCGGGAGTGGTAGCCGATCAACGGAACATCGACTCGAGCCCCTCCCAAAAGTACCAAAGGTTCCTCCCATGAGACCTTATGACTATACTCGGAGGAGAATGAAGTGATCATAAAGGCCCAAACAAAATAGTGTTTTGATAACTGAAGCGACCAAAGAGCCGAGTTCCCTAGCACCAAGAAGAAAAATCCCAAGTGCAAAAATGCTAAAGACCCTTCATCAACCCGAGCCAAGGCTCTCCTTAGACTATGACCGCTCTATTCTCAAGTCACATGAGGCAAGGTGCGGTCGAAGAGTAATAGTGGCGCGAAATCAGTTCCGGCTCGGAGAACAAAAAAAACAATCGTGCTCCGCTCAAGGTGATTTTAGATACCAAGGTGGGGGTCGAGCAAAGTCTTGAGTAGTATGATCCAAAGTATGTGGCAATGTCTGGAGAAGCGGTCACTTGCTCATGGTTTGACTATTGCTCGATAATTATCGATTAGAGTTCCCGTGGGATGTAGCATACACATATCGGCACGGTAAACCTCTCGTGAAACCTGAGGATGTCAAGCATCATATCTACCAACAAAAATGCAAAGATTGCATAAGAGGTACATGCAAACCTCAAAGGCAGATAGAAACTGGATAGTGATGGGAGCTAGAAACGAGCATTATGGGTATGGAGATGCCGATATAATAATTGAATTTGATAAACTATTTCAGTTATACAATCAAGACGCCATCGACAAAGCGGTCATTAGTGCCTATTATCTATAAGTATTATTTACGTAATTAAGTCTCTAGATATCTCACCTTGTTTATGGCATGTATAATCATACTCACTATATTATGCAGAATGAAGATTCTCGAATGCAAAAGAGGACAAATCTATGACATTGGGTTTATTGACTCATATTGGGTTCATCAACATAATCTCCAAGAATATCCCAATTATATAGAGAATAAAAATTGTAAAGGCGTTAAGGTTTCAAGAAACCAAAAGGGAAACTCTATTTCCTTACAACTACGAGTGAGTGTTATTGTCTTGTACACAGTCTATTTCTCTTACTCGATGTTAAGTGTATAATTGATGAGTTATGCGTGTGCAGCTTCCACTTTATTCTGCTAATCATTCAACCTTACAAAGGAGTAGTACAAGTCATGGACTCGAAACATAAATCCTTTGAGACATGGGAGGACATGCAAAAAATGCTTCAGAAGTAATTTCAATCATTATGGCTCTATATCGGCAACTTTCATTCATTTCCCGATATCAAATAATTAATAACTCTTTTTATTCATTTTCTTTCTTTGGGCAGCTCTTGAAGCAGTTCACCAACAATACTAAGGGTGCTGGAAAGAGGAATTTACATTTGAATCACTAGATGTAAGTACTACTAGCTAGATTCGCATATCTTAGATTCTATTTTCGATATCATTATCATGCTTGATTATTATTTTGATTCAACTATATTCTCGTAAAGTGCACAGCGAAGGAACACATAAATAATTTATGTGGATGCTATGTTTCTTGAGTTCATTAAATAGAACGACACGTGAGACGGGCAAAAATTTAGACCAACTTGATCGTAAATAATATTCACAATTTTATTTTATTACCATCAATTGTGTTTAGTTTCATTCATATATGTTGACTCCTTTAAATTAGATCGAGCAGTTGCGGACGGTCTTCTACCAAAGAATCAGCGTCTGAACAATTCAAGAGAAATTAAGCGGGATTCTTAGATGCGAGGTCCTACATCCAAAAGGAAAGACTATCCGGAGATGTTGATAGTGGAATAGGGATCGTAGATTATATTATATAAATATATCTGAAACTTCGTATACCGTATGTAATATATTGACACTTGATCTCTATATTCATGATGATGTTGTGTCCGGGATGAATGGTGCTCCTGGCTCGGATAGCGCCACGTGGATTCCTTTTCATCGGTTCGTAGCACAATGAGGCTTTAGTCTGGATTACGTCCGATTCTTGCCAAGGCTAAAGCTCTTTACAAACGGGACAATAGGCTTTTCCACTAGTGATGGGGCATCTTTGCTCTGAGTAACACCGCTTGCATGTAGAGATGGAATCCCAAGCTGAACAAAAATACTTACAAGATGTGTGCATATATTTCTTGACGCAGGCAAGGGAAATCCATTGTAATAGCAAATTTACCTGTGGAGTACTGATCTTTGACGTTCTTTTTTACTCTCGTGTGTTGGTGCGTGCGTTCGTGCGTGTTTTTCGTGCGTGTTTTTACGTTCTTTTTACACTATATTTCTGTTTGGCCAGCCGCCTTACAGATCTGGGCCCAATCTGAGCCGCCATAGCACCCACCCCAAGCCATGTCTACCGCCGCTGCGCAGCTCTGCCCCGCCGCCCACCGCCGCGCCGCCGCCAACTCACCACCCGCCGCAGCAGGGCCTCCCCAAGCCATTTCTGTTTGGACTGACCGAGTGGTCACGTAAGTTGATAGCAAGCCATATATTACACTATATACGTACATAAGTCTCTAGTACTTGCTGGCACGAAGGTCCACCCGGCATGTGATCATCCGATCGCATCTATCGTTAAACAATTAGCAGACCGCATGTGATCTCAGTAGTACTTGCATGTAGAGATGGAGCCCCCCAGCAAGCTGAACGCATTTTTTGATTTCTCTAGAAAGCAGAGCCATGCCCTTGGTCTAATGTTAGCCGAAGATAAAAATAGATTCCGTGATAGTTACAGCCTGCAGATTAGGCTAGAGATTTGCCCAGCTTTCGCCACTTCTCTCTTAGTGTGTCCAGATTTGGCATCCATGTCTCTATAAATAGACGCACCGGCCTACAAGGGCTTCTCACTACTCTAGCTGCTCACAACACTCTAGCCAAGTAGCTAGCTAGAAATGGCTCTCCATTGTTCGTCCCTAAGTAACACCACCCATCCTGCCTTTAGAAGCCACATAGGAGCAAATAGCGAGAATTTATGGAACCTATCTGCTTACGCAGCACAAAAGAGTAAGAGAAGGTGCAACATTAGACTTAGTTCACGAGCAGCAAGAATAAGCAGTGCGCTTGAAAGTGGAAAGGTGAAGCCATGGCAAGTCCCTAAAAGGGACTGGTTCCCCCGTGAGTTTATGTTCGGTGCCGCCAGTGCAGCATACCAAGTAAATTTCTAGCACAGATGTATACATCTTTTTTGTTAATCTGTAGAAGATACTGTTTAAATACAATGATAGCTAGTTGCTAACAAAGATTATGATGTCAGAAAGCATGTTAATGGATTGTTCGATTGCACAAAATCTTATGTATGTCATCTTTGTAGATTGAAGGTGCTTGGAATGAAGGTGGCAAGGGGCCAAGCTCTTGGGACAACTTCTGCCACAATCATCCTGGTAACATATACACAACCTTATACCAACAATAAGATGTACTTTTCGATACTATTACAAACATATGATATTGTTCTTTCCTGAATCCTTCTCCTTCCATGTGCATATGAATAGAGCGGATAATGGACAAGAGCAATGCGGATGTTGCAGCAAACTCCTACTATATGTATAAAGTAAGTACCGAGATGTCAGCAACTAGCTATACATATGTATGTAAGTTTTCTCAAATGATTTTGGAGGAACACTTTTAAATCGCTGCACAGCTCGTGACTGGGAAGATTCAATACAACTACTATAATCACACTAATGGAGCGAGATATTTTGAACAATTTATCATGAAATTTGGATGTGTGTGTGTGTGTATCTTTAAAAATAATGCAAAATACTTGGGAACCACAAATAGATATATTAAAATATTTAATAAGGACATGAATTATTTCCTACATACCTACATAGGAATTAAGATTTCTAGTCTTGATTATACTGAAAATTAAAATTGGGAAGATCAAAAAATTGCAGGTGCCCTTTATACATTTATTGGAATTAGATGACCTTTTGGGTAACCATCTGATATAATGTTATATACATGTGCCTTACATATAATGAGTGTTGTGAAAGATACAATTTCATGTCGTGCAAAAAATATGCATCATAATATATTGTCTTCATTTATTTACATGGGAAGATGTCGAATGCTGAAGGAAATAGGCATGGGCGCATATAGGTTCTCAATCTCTTGGCCGAGAATACTGCCAGAGTAAATACAAAATAACCGAATATGTTTTGAACAACGAATAGGTTAGGAACAGTAACGATGTGTTCTACATCGCATCCGACCTGAATTATTATATTGTTGAGGTGCTAATTTCAGCAGATGCCTATTACCTCTTTCAGAGGGACGCTCGAGGAGGCATAAACCATGAAGGCATCCAATACTACAATGACCTTCTTGACTGCTTGATAGAGAACGGTGAAAAATTCTTCTTTGTCTGATTGGTGCTTAAATGAGATAATCTCGAAAATGTTGTACAAATCATTATTTTTGTTCCAATTCAGGCATAACGCCATATATTCGCTTTTCCACTGGGACACTCCTCGCACTGGCAGACAAGTACAACGACTTCTTAGATAGGAGGATTGTGTAAGTGTGCAGCAAGCAAAGAATTAATATTTATTTCAAAGGCGGCTTAAGAAATACCAAAGCAACAACTCCCAATTATGTTATGTACAAAACTGCATGAACTATAACATTGTTATATACATTTGGAACATATACTATATGTTGTAGCTCCGTATGCATATATATATCTATTATTAGAGAAAGATGGTGAAAAGGTTAACTAATATTTATATTACAAATAATGTTCTATTTTCATTGGACAATGTGTTAGTAAACTACATAACTATTTATCATTGCGTCCGGTTTGAAATTTCAGAAAAGATTACATCTAACTATCGCGACGGTGTGCTTTGAGCACTTGACGACAAGGTGAAAAACTGGTTCACCTTTAACGAGCCACACTCATTTTGTGGTTTGTCCTATGGAGAGGGGCTGCATGCCCCTGGACGTTGCTAGCCATAGGATGGACTGTGCCGTCCCACAGGAGACGCTGGGAGAGATCCATACATTGCTGGCCACAACCTCCTCCTAGCACATGCCGAGACTGTTGATGTTTACAACAAATTCTATAAGGTACAAACATAATTAAAGTGACACACACATAAGTATGTACACACATGCACACACACTATCTAGTAGACAAGGTAACAACCTTGAGTATACACATCATTTATATTGACAGAT